>JAYMTP010000055.1:0-52710 GCA_036897365.1 Geranium brycei
GGAAAAAAGAACATGGAAAGCACGGTATATTTTCTGGTATGTCATGCTCTAGGTATTTCGAGGATGCTCACCCGTCATCCCGACGGCATTGTAGATGTCGTGAGAAAATACCTCGACATATACGGCGGTAAAGGCTCAGGCAACAAGATTCCATTAAGACCTTTTTATGAGGAGATGGCGAAAGTTTTTGGCAAGACTCCAAGAATCAGCTTGAGTCCGAGTAAGAAACTGAAAGATATTGTCTTCAGGTTCAATATGGACTTGAGTAAGAAGATGGATATCCCCGTGAATGGAAAGGACTGTGATGGGTATTTTCTGATGTAGGCGAAACTGGTAAAACAGTTTAGCTTTTATCATTATGTTTAGTTCGGATATTGTTGACCCAAACTATATTATCTATTTTCATGTTTAAGTTGTGTTGTGTTTTTTTTATAGTGTTGCAATGACGACTTCAAATGGTTATAACAGCATTAGTTTTTAGTTCTTTGTTAACCCCAAACTCGTCGTTCTTTACTGGATCCTGCCTCCAAGCATTTCTTCAAAGTGGTCTTATCAAACTCAGATTGCTATAACTTCAAAACCAAACTCAGATTGCTATGACTTCATAAAATATGCAAACAGATTGCTATAACTTCACAAAAAATAACAATACAATGAAACCAACAAGAAAATGTTTCAGAGACGATGGCCCTGCTCCAGTTGATGAGGTATTGCAAGTGCACTTGAAGTGACATTTCTACAATATAGAGTAAAAGTATAGTAAATGTTAAACCATTTATATACATACTGATTAAAACAGCAAGAAAATAAACTAAACTAAACAGCAAGTGATAAACATATTGCTAAAAACAACCTGAATGCTATATTTGGGCAGTCATGATTGTCATCTGATGTCATTATAACAAATGGAATCTTTGTTTGACATTCACCTGCATATCAATAGCAATGACATTGCCTGAAATGCCATTGAAAGGCTAAGTTTGATATTTAAAGTGAGAATCACCATAAATACTATATGTAGCAGATCCTGAAACTTAGATTCACACTGAGAATTTTAAGAGAACCTAGGCAAATTCAAAGAACTGCACATTTAAATAAATCTAACAAGGAAATAAATCTTAATGATGATAAAAAACAAATGAATCTTAATATATAGTTACCTTAATTCCGTTATATCCAAGACGTTCCCCAAGTCCACCAGCAACAAGAACAAATTAGCTTTCCGGGCTTCCTTGACACCGGCCTTCTCAAAATTGATAAAGTTATCTTCACCAAATTTCAGAACCTCTCCAGTTGGAACCTGCAAAATTTTGCTCTAGTGTCAAAACAATTTTTGTAAGTTCTAATCTGCAACAAATACACAGAAACACTTACTGCTACATCATAAGATGATATACAAAAACAGAATGCCTGATAGTCAGCAAGTTTATAGTTAAATTGCATGGTACAGTTACAAATTATCCAATATTACTTTCTAAGTCCTTGTAATAAAGTTACCAAAATTTAGAACCACATAATATAGTTTGAAAGGAAAAAGGAGGATCAAAGCACAGAACACCACTAACAGGAGCTGAGCAAAGCATTGCAGTCACTGCAGCATCATGCCGTAAACAATTATATCAACTCAACTAATTCATCACTAGATCGCACACTGGTTATTGTTGCGAAATCCTGCCACTCTAGAACTGCACATCCTTACTAGAGTAATGAGTTTAAAAGAAGCAGCATACATCACCAAAAAAAAACATAATTACTGCAAACTCAGTAAAATTGTTCATGAATAAATCAATTCCAATAATAACTAGATTTCTCATATAAAGTTAAGCAGATACTGGATGTGTCTATATATTATATACAGCTTCTCTTCATAACTCAAACTATGTAATAATGTTGTTATAGTAGTAAAATCTAACAAATAAAACAAAGAAAAATACCTCAACATGTAGACGATCAACATAAGCTCCTGATATCCAGGCTCCAACATGAAGTGCTGCTTCTTGGCCTTGAACCACCCACACACCAATCACATAACTAATTATACCAATCTACTGAGCACAAACATAAGACCAATACAGCCCACATAAGTAATTGAAATGGAGAAATTTTGTCAGGAAAATAAAAGGTAAATAAGGGTAAAGATGTAAATAGAGTCAAATAAGACACGCCACATGGCGAGAAAGGGTTGGCTGACTCACAAGCCACGTGGAGGGAGCGGATTGGCCGAAAGCACACCACAGTGGACCTGGTCAACATCTGCATCTATAAATAGGGGCTCAAGCCTTAACGAATAGTTGTTGAATATTGTTGAGTGTGGTTGTTAGCTTTAGGCAGAGAGCTTCTTGAGTTCGTTGTGAGTTTGTTAGGGCCGATTATGGCTTCTCTTCTTGAGTTCTTGAGCTTCTTGTTCCAATTCTACTGTAAATCTCTGTAAATCCATGGAGTGAAGAGAGTAAAGTCAGGATTAGTGAGGAATTAGATGTAAATTCTCAATTTCTCCAATAAATGAGCTTAAGATCCTGACAAATTTATACTTGCAAAAATGAAATCAAGAGGAAAAATCAAACTTACAACAATGAGATCTTTCAGATTACTTTGCCGAGTACGATTGGAAACCGGAAGCAAACCTCCTGCATTCATTAAAAAACTCACAATCACAGAATAAGTATACATTAAAAAACAAGTAGTAAAACTGAGCACAAATTTAATCATAAGAGAAAACGAAGAACTCACAGCTGGGAACGGTGAGCTTGAGAGTCCGGAAGCAATTATCATTATCAAGCACCATGCACTCATCAGCGTTCACAACAAGCTGATGAACAGACAGCGTCGCGTTGTAGGGCTCAACTCAACCACCTTTGAGATCAACAGCTTCCCCGTTCCCGATGCAGCGAGTGACAAACCTGAAACCCCAAAATCGAACCACAATATTATTCAGATTTAAAGGAGAGGAAGAACTAAAGAACATTGAAGGTCTTGGACTGAAAAAATTTGCATTGATTTGGGATTACAAAGGGACGAGACTCAATTTCTTGAGAGAAGTCGAGAACGCAAAACGAAGAAAGAAGAGTTTAGGGTTGGGTCAGGACTCAGACTCAGGGTGTTGGGCCTGATCTGGGTGGGTTGGGCTTGGGGGGACTGATCTCAGTGGGTCAATTATATAATCAAAATCCCAAATCTTCTCCATACATACATGAAACATTTTGCATTGAACAAATTACACATGAACAAAAACAATTTCATACAATAAATATCATATAAAATATTTTCTAATTTGCCCTTTAATGCATGTTACATGTATTAAACTTGAATATTATTAAGAAATCCCAACACTCATGAACCTAAGTAAGATTTATATGGCGGTTAGCATCGCGAAATTAGATGTATTGCATTGCATGTTATTACCATGGTTCTGATGGGTGTACGTCCACGGATTTTACCCTCTCTGATCTTTGAGCACGTTTCCTCTGATCCAGAAATCATCACCAACACTGCAATATAAAACGTGCAAATTAGTCCCTGGAGAAGCCGATTTCACGTTCTCGTCCTGTGAACTCAGAGCTCCTCCTGCATGGAATCAAAACATTTACTTTGTTAAGCATTTGGAAAGGATATGTCCATTTCAAAATCAAACTGAGGTGTAAACAAATTCAATCACAGTTGTCCGAAACCATCTTTAATTAGATATATAAATTGAATCATGAGCAAACCTTGGTCGTTGCAATCAAAGTGAGTTGAGCAAACACCTCGTATGTGTAAGGTTCAGGCTGCAAAGGCCACAATGTAGAACAAAACTTCAGAAACACAAACAACCGAAGAGGAAACCAGAAAACTTATGCAATATACAAATCCAAACACAATTGCAGAATGGGACAACATCGAGCAGAATGAAATCTTGTACCTGTAGCTGGACATTGACCACCCTGCATAGGATCTTAGGCGGTAAATTGTAAATAGGCATTTCCATTGTACCATCTTGTTTCATGTATGCCTCAACCTGAACAAGAGTACAGATTAGTTAAGCAACAAGAATGGTAAATGTGTTACTGCAAATGATTTAAGGTGGTGAAGGAAGTAGTAAACCTTATCCTCAACTTTTATATTCGGACCCGCAAATGCATGCCAGAGTTCAAAATACAAAATATCGTTCTCAGCTGAGTAAAAGTGTTAATAGCAGAACCCAGAAAGCATGCCAGTACAATAATTATACATCAATTAACAAAATAAAGGAAACTGGGAACACATAAAATGACTAATTAGCATCAAATGAGACACAACGACTAAAATCTTGGTCTACAGCTGATGAAGCTCCAATGAAAAAGAAAAAATACCACAGTTAATTTCTCTCATTCAGAATATTACCAACTTGCTATAAGCACATCCAAACAAGGCATCAGTTATAAGTTAATTCACAATTAGGAAAAAAATGAGGTTAGGCTAATCAGAAAAAAGAAAATACCTTGCTGAAATTTCTCTCGGATGTGTTTATACAGTATAGTACAGTGTTAATAGCCAAACCGGGAAAGCATGTCAATACACCAAGTTGTTAAGTGGGTGCAATCCAGACAAGGTTCGAGAAGCATACACAGATCACACATCAAAGCAATGAGGACTTGATGAGATTCATGACTAATAAACATCAAATGGGATACAAAGCATACAATATTGTTCTGCAACTTATGAAGCTCCAATGAAAAAGAAACCCGCAAAACAAACATATCAGTTCTTTTCTCTATATCAGAATTTCAAAGGCTTCACATAAGCTCAAACCAAAGCATCATTTATTTGGTAAAATTCACAATTTTGAAAAAAAAAACTGAGGTTGAAGGAAATAAAACTGTTCCGCTTTCTTTTTTACTGTTGATAATAAAATCCTTTTAACTCCTACAAAATTTATTGCTTCCGAGTGACGATTACAAAACAGAACCCTCCCTAGTGATTAAGCAAATAAAACCCAAAAAATAGAATAAAACTGATGCATCTGATCCAGAAAATACAAAGATCTATTTAGCTAATGTGCCAAAGATCATCAACAACATTCACACTATTTTGCACTGAAAAATGAGAAACAGCCCACAAATTTAATTTCTTCCATGTCCCAGCCTTGAAATGAAACCCATGAGCTCAAATTCGGTGAGAAAATCAAAACAAAACAAAAATGGGGGAAGAAATCAGAAATCACAGACCTGGGCTGTTTCCGATTGTGGGCTCGTCAGTCCCATAACCAGCAAGTCTCGACCCTCCTCCTTCCCCCAGAAGCTTCACAGACAACAACCCATGAACTTGGGATGTTATTCCAAGTTCAGGTTTTCAGCAAATGTTTCAGATCAATAAATTTAGACGCACACATCTGACAGTCTATTAAAGAGAGCATTTGAACCATGAACAAACAATCAAAACCACCAAAAAACGAACTGAATATGCAATGGCAAAGTTTGTCCAGAGAAACAGGGTTTCTGAAGTCATAGGAACACTAATCATATCATTTGAAAGGGCATGCTTCTAAAAGAAGAAAAGAAGGTGGTCTATAATACACCGGTTGATGATGATATTGATGTTCAGTTGCTGGAGTTCAGTTTTAGAGAAGAACTTGTGGGTTGCAAACAACTTATAATGAGAAATAGTTTTGCACGGAGTTGGACCAGCCCAAAAATTGTTGAAAAGATTATCGTAGAACAGATGTTTGAGAATAAAATGTTTATTGCTAGACTTCTAGAAGCTGAATGGATGTTTCTTGCTTGGTGTGCGATGAATATATTATATAGTCCTTTTGTTCTAAAATCGTTTCAAGTATTCAACCGTATTATTTCATTTTATTTCATCTCATATAATTATGTTCTCAAAATTGAAAAAGTAGTATGTATGTATCCTTTATGAAGGAACAGTAACTTCGACATTCACTTTCTAAATTTTAGTACAACAAACTTTTGGAGGTAGGACAGCGCGGCGGGCGGTGCCCCCACTAGTGCTATATAGATAAAATAACACAAAAAAAAACATGTTGACCTGCAACACAATTACTAAATAGTAATACTAGTAACAATCATGATTGCTTCAAGAAAATTAGTAACGGTGTAAGTTGTATTTCAATCGAAAGTCATATTCAATTTTATATTCCTTACAACTAAAAGTGAAGAGATTGTCTACATCCAGCGGAGGCAGATCCAAGCGCGCATCGTCCATGGATAGAACCTCCCCATTGTTATGGAATGACGCAAATGCAACTTCGTGGACTCTCCTCATACCCAAAATGAAAATATTTTCTCTGCACATTTTTGCAAACTCCCAAGAGTAAGGATGCACCAACCATGGCATCTCTCTAGTGCACTCTTCAAAGGTGGACTGGTCATGGTCATTTGAGATGTATACTACCTCAAACTTGTCCGGCCAGTAGTTTGATTTTAAAAAGGCTACAAAGCTACAAGACTGGCATTGTGAATGTGTTGCAAATAGGAGTAAGACATTCCTTCCCAAGAGGTGCGAGACGGGTACCTGATCGCAACATCCTCCTCGTAGCAATGGAGGCGCACACGGGCCAAAAATCAATCCCAACTTTACTTGTTCTCTTATTCTGGCAAGCTCCAGTCTAACAACTCCATGCCGGGTAAAAGGGTAGGCTCCAGCCCCAAAATGTTGGATGTAGTCTGCGCCATGGAAATCTAAGAAAGAGCCATCAACATTGGGCTCGTGCGGGTTAATGACAACAAGACTTTCTTGGTCACACCCATACCCATGAGTGAAGCATCTGAGAGTCCGAATCAACCTCCTAAAGCACGGGTCTTTGAAAGGCAGGGTCAGCCAAGGGACATTATTATTTCCACAAACCGGCAGATCTCTATTTACATAGAGACCTGGCCGAGAATAGGTAGAGTCGGTATAATTGGCAGAATAGGTAGAATAATGATAGTTAATCTGCACAATCTCAAACTCATGACCCAAATCAACAACCTGTTGATAAACATTCTTAATAGCTTCCATTCGGGGAGGGTCCGGTAAAGGGGGGCAGAAATACAAGCCAACCACCTTATCTTGAAGAGAGGAGACGGGCACCTTGGTGTTATCGCTGGCTAGTAAAAAATCACGACAAGGGGAGGCTAAGAGGTGGTTGAGGTCGATTATTCCTTTAGGGATTGAGGGATCGTGAGATTTTGGGTGTGGTCTATGTTGCAGGAATTGGGCAAATTCGAGACCTCCGTAAAGAGCGAAAAGGGGGTGTTTTGGGTGGTCTTTGTAGAAAAGAACATTGCCCACAGGATCGACTATGTTCCAGGAGGAGTGGCGATTAGAGGAGTTGCGATCGTAAAAGGCGTGCTCAAGGCGGTCAGAAGTGAGTTTATCAGAAAAGGGGACGGCAGGCCAGGGCATGTCGGCAAAGCAGGCATTGAACCGATCCTCGGCTACACTTTCAGACATGGCATCGCCTCTATCCACACCCACAAACACAACCTCAAAACATCGCCCATTGGCATCGTCATTATCATATGCTTCCTTCATATGGAATGTATCCAACAAAAGCCCGCCATTTTCATGGAGCGTCAAAGAGATAGTATATATTACAATGTTCTTCCCTCTCAGCTCCTCAGCTCCTACCTATATATGTATACATATATATTACCCGACATAAATTAACTCACTCATAATTTAAATTCAGTAAATAAAATATTACCTTACGATTATCGTTAGTGATGAGATAATCCCTAGATTTGGGGAAAAGGAAGGAGAAGATGTCAATACAATCGCCGATGCGAAAGGCAGGGACCCTATTAGCAGAATTGGGGGGGAATAAATTAGGTCGATCCAAGGAGAGGACCGTGTCAAAACTTCGATCCAAGATGTATCGTGCTTTCTTTCTGTTACAACTCTCTCTTCTTCTCCTAGTCTTCCTCTTATTAGTCATCCTCCTTCCTCGTCTGTTCAATTTCTCTTGGGCTCACGTTGTACATAAATAATCCATCAAACCCTATCAACCCTTTCCTTTTTCCTCAACCCTCAACTGAAATGAGATTAACTAGTTATAGTTTGGGCTTTGAGGGTGGGTAAGGTAAAGGCTTGAGCTTGGGCCTGGGCAATAGAGAAATATTAGCAAGAATCCAGTCCAGTGGGTGGCGGGCGGGAATGATTGGACCTTGTCCCTCACTCTCCTCCACAGCGCGTGGCCTCCCTCCTCTTAAAACCTCGATTCCCTCTTTTTGATTGCAACACCTCTCTCTCACCAATCAATCAATCTCTCTCCTCCCAAACCAAACCAGACCAGAAGAAACCCAGTAATTTCTTCACCTCTTCCTCCCCTTAAATGTCCGCTCCACCTCTTTCCATGGCCTCCGTTCAACAAATCAAGCACCCCACAACCCCACCACCGACTCACCCAAACCACCATCGCCGTCAATAGATCGAAATGACCACCCCGTCTTCCTTGTCTGCGATATAATCAATCGCATGCACCAGCCCTTGTCTTATTCTTGGATTCTCTCCGGCCATATATAAACAAACACCCAATTTCTGCTTCTACCATCTCCATCATGAGGCCCGCGCAACCTCCCTCCGCCGCCTCCGCCGACCGGAGATCTAATCGCCGCCGCCCGAACCTGACCCTCCCCCTCCCCCAGCGGGCTCCTCCGGTGGCCCTCGCCGTCCCTCTCCCGCTCCCTCCCTCCTCCGCGCCCTCCACCAGCCAGGGAGGCGGCGGGGTTGCCGCCGTCGCCGCGGCGGCTCCGCCGCTGCAGGTGTGCTTCTCGGACCTGGACCGGCTGAACCGGATCGGGAGCGGGAGCGGAGGGACGGTGTACAAGGTGGCCCACCGGCCGACGGGTCGGGTCTTCGCCCTGAAGGTGATCTACGGGAACCACGAGGAGTCTGTTCGTCGCCAGATCTGCCGCGAGATCGAGATCCTCCGGGACGTGAACAACCCGAACGTGGTCAAGTGCCACGACATGTACGACCACGGCGGCGAGATCCAGGTCCTCCTGGAGTTCCTCGACGGCGGGTCTCTGGAGGGGACCCACATCCCCCACGAGCACCACCTCTCCGATCTCGCCCGCCAGATCCTCACCGGCCTCGCCTACCTCCACAGCCGCAAGATCGTCCACCGCGACATCAAGCCCTCCAACCTCCTCATCAACTCCAGGAAACAGGTCAAGATCGCCGACTTCGGGGTCAGCAGGATCCTAGCCCAGACCATGGACCCCTGCAACTCCTCCGTCGGCACCATCGCCTACATGAGCCCGGAGAGGATCAACACCGACCTCAACCACGGCCTCTACGACGGCTACGCCGGCGACATCTGGAGCCTCGGCGTCAGCATCTTAGAATTCTACCTCGGTCGCTTCCCTTTCGCCGTCGGTCGTCAGGGAGATTGGGCCAGCCTGATGTGCGCCATCTGTATGTCCCAGCCGCCGGAGGCGCCGCCCACCGCCTCCAGGGAGTTCCGGCACTTCATCTCCTGCTGCCTCCAGAGAGACCCAGCGAGGCGGTGGACAGCGGTGAGGCTGCTCAGGCACCCATTTATCACGCCTCCGCACCACCAGAACCTCCACCAGCTCCTCCCTCCGCCCAGGCCGCTCTCCACCTGATTGATTTTGGTCATTTCTCTTTATCCAATTCTATGTGCTTTCGATCTGATGATGGTCGGTTGGGTTTGATTTTTTAGAGGGGAGAATTGGGGGAAATGGGGGTCTATGTTATGTTATATTCAAGCGCCCTATATTCAATCTCTGATCAATCAATCAATCTCTGATGTGTTCTATAGTGAGATGCCCAGAAAGTGTCATAACTTTGTTCAGTCACTGGGTTTCTGTTTTATTGAACTTCCGGCAATGCATTTTCAGGAAGA
This sequence comes from Geranium brycei, assembly GCA_036897365.1. Taxonomy (NCBI): domain Eukaryota; kingdom Viridiplantae; phylum Streptophyta; class Magnoliopsida; order Geraniales; family Geraniaceae; genus Geranium; species Geranium brycei. The sequence continues at coordinate 9,827 of JAYMTP010000055.1, forward strand.
AACAAAAATTGAATCCTTTTTGCAGCTACATGAATCTATATCTTCTTGCTTTTATTGTGTTGTGGATCATAAGATCATGTATTTGTCTAGCTTGATTCTGGAAATTGGCAAGTTTTTTCATTGATTTACATGGTTTTGGTACTACAATTGGCCATAAATGGGCAAGTAGTTTTAGTTAGATTTGTAAGAGGCTTGTAATTGCAAATGTGCTGCATTGTTATCTCCTTAGCATGTCTCTTTTTAGGACATGCTACTGTGAAAACTGTTTTTGTGTACTACACTCACATAGATTATCACATGGTTTTCTACTTTCTTTTCCTTTTCCTGCGAGACCCATTTGCTCCTATTTGATTGAGGTTTTTCAGATGCAATGTAGTTGGTTAGATTTATTGCCTTTTTAGGTTGTTCCTTGCTGTTCTATAGCTACATGTTGCTAAATTTGTTTTGCAATTTGGATACGTAGTGGAGATGTTAAGAGTGATCTTTTCTCATCTCTCGTCTTTAAAAATCTCTGACTAGTCCTTGGGTAATTTTCATGGAATTTATGATTCATCCTCTGAGTAATCCAATTAGTCTTTAGAGGCCTCATCTGCTGGACTATGGTTCATGTCATTTGGTGTGATGAGTTATTATCTTTATTAGTGTTCCAATTTAGGTCATTTTTTCCAATTTAATATCTTGAAGCATTCAATTTGTAACATTTGTTTGTAGATTTGGAAGAAAAAAAACTAATGTTGCAATTTGCAAAATAAATACTCTAGGGAGAGAATCTGTCTGTGCATCTTTCATTTCATCATGCATGTGACTTGTCTGAAATTACACCTGTAATTAGTTTCTTGATATAGTTTTATTGGTATTTAAAACTAAATGCTGTCATATACTATGAGAATATATATGTAAGGGAGATTTTAAAAGGAGGCAATAATGCTGGCACTTGGCTTTCCAGATCTGATTCTTTGTTTCTCATTTTGAAAAAGGAAAAGAAATGATCAGCTTTGGTACAAGAGCATTTTCACATATGCTTAGTTATTTATATATTCCTGGCAACAAAAGTAGAGGGAAAATTAACAGGAAATGCTATAATTGGGGGTTAACAAAATGAATCCTCCTTGCTATTATTATTTTGTGGCCTTTCTTGATAAAAAGATTTGGTGCATTGCACCAATACCTGCATATGAAAAAAAATGATGCATCTATTTATTCTCTCTTGTAGAACACTTCTGCAAACTTCTAAAACTATCTATCCAAAACTTGTTTTACATTATGCATTGCAAAATATACAATTTTAATAAAAATAAAATACTTTCAAACCATAGTTCAAACATCAATAATAAATTTTAGGGAAAATGACACGGGAATATCCCCAACTATGACCTTTTTCTATTTTCTTACGGCCTTAAAAAATGAATTTCTTTGTTAAGTTAAAAGTAAAATACTCCCGTCGGTCACTTTCTTAATTTTCAAAACATGTCTTTGTTGATGTTGCCGACTGGTTCAGTATTGCCGGAGGAGGAAAAAGAAGAATGTGATATGAGTGTAGAGTGTGATAAAGGAAAACACGTAGCCTTCCAAAATGATAGATATGAGATATAAATTTCACAAAAAAATCAATAAAGCGCAGAAAAATCGACCAAAATAGGCATTTTAGACCCTTCACTTTCAAATTTATATATATATTTTTAACAATGCGAGAAAATAATCTAAAAAAGAGGGTAAGTGATTGGCCGAAAATATAATTAGGTGTAGCTAAATGAAATTAGCCTTTAGCTAGGAATATTTATGCGTCTTTTCCCCTGAATTTTAAAATAATTTGAAAGTATATATAGAAATAAAAGTTGATTGACTTTAAACATATTTATCAACTTAAACTAAATTAATTAGATTTAGAATTAATTTTGACTTATCATTCTGGGTGATTTAGTTTGATCTGGTCCTCAACTTGTGCTTAATTTCTCTCAATTGGGTTGATGGATGTTGATTTGCTTGCTGTCTTTGGGCATTTCCTCTTGCTTTCCTTGTTGACTTTTAAATGGCTGCCAAAGTCATGCTTTGGAAAATTACACAAGAAATCATGCCCAGGCCCACAAATATCTCAGAAAGCCCAATGGGCCGAGGGTATAACCTTATCTGATTAAATCTTAATTACAAACCTAAAAACCCGGCAAATCTGAAATCAACTGTCAATTCACTCCGTATTTGACGTTGACTTGAATTGAAGTGAGGAAATGCGATTAATTTAATCGACAGTTAATTAAAAAATTAAGACAGACGAAGAAGGAGCTGCTAGTTCATGGAAGGTTCGTGTTGCCTCTCTTGCCGGTCCCTCAACGCCGTTTCTCTCTCCCTATATCTTCGTCAATCTCCTACTTTTCTTCTCTCGCACCCAATCTCTCATTTTTGTTGAATATACTGTAATCTGATTTTGGGTCCCACGCGAAGCATTTGATTGGTTTCAGTGGAGCTGAGCCTAAAAATTGGTAAGATTTCTGCATCTACCTCTCTGTTTTTGTTTGATTTGATCTCTCATCGTCTCCGATTGTTCGAGATTCAGTTTCTCGGATCTGTTTCTGCTCTGATGCTTGACCCAGTTCAGAACCGAATCTGACCCAGTTGGGTTCACTGGTCAACTGAGGTTTCAATTAACTCTGAATCTAAGTTTCATGTTCTGGGTGTGATCTATTTTACCTATTTGAGCAAGTTGGCTAGAGCTAAGGATAGTGTTTAATGGGTTTTGTTTTGGTGCCTGGAATTGCATGTAATACTTGTTTTTTTCAAAGATTTTGCTCATGTTGTTGTTGTGTTAAGATCATCACATCGGGTACTCAGGTTTTAAGGGCTGCTAAAAAAGTTACTTTTTTGTGTAACTCAGTTTTTTGGGGAAAATAGTCTGCAGGAAGATGTTTTTTGTGTGTGTTTTGCTGAAATCTTGTTACTTCACAGGTCTTTGGTGCTGTAAAGAATACTAATCTTTGTGTTGGGAGCTTGAGATAAGTTCATTCCCCATATTGGTGGGGTGTAATTGATGCCATATCTCAGCCGGCATTAACTATGGTGAGTGAGCTTACCTTTTATTGCCAACTAATTTGTGTATGTGTGGTATATATGTGGTATATATTGCTTCTGGATTCATGTTTCAGTTCAATTGCTTTTCAATGAGCTCTAAATGTGTTTCCTCCAAGTTTCAAGTATCGGCATTGTTGGACTGTGTCATTTTCTTTTCACTTATGTTTCGACTCGTAGTTGACAAGTAGGAGAGTTTATGATCACTTTATCACGAGTCATTGTCGGATCTGGAGTTGGTTTTTTAATTGTTACATGTAAAAAGAGTCAATGGCTTTTGAGTTTAGTTAGTGCTGCTTTTCAACTAAGACATGTTCAATTTCTAAAATATAATAGTATTATTGATGAAAACTTGATTAATGAATTACAATAGGAGGTTCCTTTATATAGGGAGCCACAGGAAATAAACTAAATAGTAAACATAAAACTAATAGGAAACCCTAATATTAATTAACTACTCTAACAAGACCAATTGGTTGTTTGTGGTGCAGATTGGAGCAGAAAAGATAAACATTGAATCCGACGAGGAAGAGCTTCCATTTAGCTCATCTTCAACTGTGAGGAAAATGCACACTTTGGATTTTGAGCCCTCTTCAATGACTTCTTGTACAGACGTGGCTAAATTGTGGTTTTATAAGCAAGCAAGAAGCACAGTTCTTCGGAGTATTTATATTGTCTTAATAAAAGCAAAGATTAACATTTTGCTACCTTTTGGACCCTTGGCAATATTGCTGCACTATACTACAGGAAAGTATGTAAGAAATGCGCTCTTACAGTCTTCATCTTTTATTCTGTTATCAAAGTGATTTGGAAGGTTTGGAGATGGGCGAGTAAGAACTTTGTTCGATTTGAATTTGTTTCTGCAAAATAGGATAATAGTATTTTTAGCAAGTCATGTTCTGACTGACTGTTCTCTTTCAATCTCGCTCCAAGACTAAGTTTATAATGATTGTTGACTACTGTCGGTGCTCTATTTTTGCTGTTATTATATATTTGTTTTTCAAATTTCAGGAATTGGTGTTCTTCTTAAGCTTAGTGGGCATTACACCTTTGGCAGAGCGTCTTGGTTATGCAACCGAGTAAGTTTGGGCTTGATCAAAATTTCCATTACACTTGGTTTTGTTCACTCTTCTCGATAATGCTCATAGAAATTTACCTTCCATTGTGGTGCAGGCAGCTGGCATTCTACACAGGACCAACTGGTAAGATTACAGTTTCTGCTCTTTTCAAAATTTCAATATATTAATCTCTACCTTGATTTCGTTTCTGAACCTTTTTGTGCATATGGATTCAGATGTATCATAAGTCATAATAGTCCTTAAAAGATAATCCCTACTATGTTCCATCATGAAAATTGCCATGTCTAGTATTTGGTCTGAAAAAAGGTTTTTTTTTTGTATCTATTTTATATGCACATGAATTTTGATGTTGAGTAAATGGTTCTTTTTTCTGTTGGGTTTTGCAGTGGGGGGTCTTCTCAATGCCACATTTGGCAATGCGACGGAAATGATAATATCACTTTATGCGTTGAAGAGTGGGATGATAAGAGTTGTTCAACAATCTTTACTAGGATCTATTTTGTCAAACATGCTCTTAGTGCTCGGATGTGCATTCCTTACCGGTGGGATTGTTCATTACAAGAAGGTTCAGGTTTTCAACAAGGTAGATCATCAATCTGGTTGCAAAGCGCATTCCTGAAAATGAAATGGGCCATGGAGTCGCCCTTTTTCACATTCACTTCACCTTGATCTTGTTTTTTATTTTGACAGTCAGCTGCTCTGGTGAATTCTGGTCTGCTGTTGATGGCTGTGATGGGGATCCTGTTACCTGCCGTGCTTCACTTCACGCATACAGAGGTGCACTACGGAAAGTCGGAGCTATCTCTTTCAAGATTTAGCAGTGGTGTGATGCTAATAGCTTATGCCAGCTACCTTTTCTTTCAACTCAAAAGTCAAGATAATCTTTATGCTCCAATTGACGAGGTCGGCTCTTCTCCCTCAATCTCATCATGGAGTATACCATATTCTTGTTTTCATTTGGAAATTGTGGGTATGCTCTATAGTTCATGCGGCGTAGCCTTGTGGTTTTCCCACTACAAAGAATAGTGTCAGTGTGTCGCGTGTAATGTTATTAGTTTTCCATAACATAAGGTCTAACACATGTATGCAAAAGATCAAAATCCAATAGAAGCCGGTAGGAGATAGGAGAAACAAATTGGAAAGAATGACAGGTAGGATTGTGTATAAGTAAGAGAAGAGGACAATATGAAAGAATCATTGTTAAACCCATATTCAGTATGAAAGTATACTTTTTGTCAGCATCATCATCATCTTCTTGTCTGGTAGATTTTAACACTGTAAGTTCCGGGGATATGAACATTGAAAGACTAGCGCACGGAAATTTAGTAACCATCTGTCATACAATTATTTTGAATAATCAACTAGATTATTTAGCACCACAACAAATGTGTATATGACTATATGCTTTAACTATCCCGTGTAATGTTATAAAATGTTACATCATATTGGGATAATGCCTGATTCTATTTATACTCGCGTTTTACTTTGTCTTATATAATGCAAAATATGTTGCAAATATACATTTGACCAACTTATAATTTGGCACACACATATCAACATTTTGCAATCTCTAGGAACGGGTGAATGAAGAAGAACATTCCGACAAAGACGAGGTTCCAGAGATAACTCAGTGGGAATCTATTGGCTGGCTTGCAATTTTGACAATTTGGGTGTCTGTATTATCTGGGTATCTTGTTGATGCAATCCAGGTAATATTAAAATAATCCGCTCCACATTTATTCTTATTAGCTCCCTCTGTTCTTGTTTTATTTTAGCCATAATCATTTAGTTGGAGGTTAGTTGCGTTTTTGTGTTTGTTTGTAGGGAGCATCCGATTCGCTGAACCTGCCCATTTCTTTTATTAGCGTCATCTTGCTTCCTATTGTAGGAAATGCCGCAGAGCATGCTAGTGCTATTATGTTCGCTATGAAGGATAAGCTCGTGAGTGTTCTCAACTCTGAAGATTTATACCGCTTACTTAACCCAGAGTTATTATTTAATTCCGTGAATGCATTTTTGTGCAGGACATTACACTTGGAGTTGCAATTGGATCATCTACGCAGATATCAATGTTTGTGGTAAGCCTTGAAACACTTGAACGACACTAATGAATCATCACCGACCTTAATTCTAGGGAAAATGGCTAAAACCTGCTGTATACTATCACACTTTTGCAAGAAGAGGGTGATGTGTACTTTGTTAATGACAAAAAGGTGCAGGCGCTGTGAACTTTGAAATTGCCTATGAAATTAAGAATTAAATTTTTTACAAAATAAACTTTGAAAATAACTTTTAACTTATACATAATTTTACCAAAAAATCAAATTACAAAATTTGACTATACAAATTTTAGTCAAAAGATATTTTCAGAAAAACTTTTTAAAACTTTGTTTTTTCAAAAAAAAAATTCTTAATGTTAAGGGCAATTTTGTCATTTTTGTACAAATACACACATCTTCCACAAAAAATTAAAGTTTAGAGCATATTTTTGCCATTAACAAAGTACACAACACTCTCTTGTAAAAGTGTGATAGTATACAACAATTTCTTGCCATTTTCCCTTAATTCTATTTTCTTAGTCATGTCGCAACGGCTTGCTCGAATTGTTTTCACAATATCTACGAACCATCTTTTATACAGATAGATATTGAAATGTCTGGTTGCAAGTGAACATCTATTCTTGCCGATTAATGTGAACAGAGTGTTAACTTTTTGTTCTGTTGGTAATCGCAGATTCCCTTCTGCGTGATTGTTGGGTGGATCATGGGACAACCCATGGACTTGAATTTTCAGCTCTTTGAGACAGCCACACTCTTCATCACCGTGCTAGTCGTGGCATTCATGCTGCAGGTTCTCATTCGATCGCCTTAATTTGTTCTCATTTTCCAAATTATATACAACTGATGCTTAATATCTTTGTATTTTGTCCTTCAGGAAGGAACATCAAACTATTTCAAGGGTCTAATGCTCATCCTGTGCTATCTCATCGTCGCGGCCAGCTTCTTTGTACATGTTGACCCTTCAAATGGTAACTGACCTAATTTTGTCCTAGTACAAAACATAACGCTTACACATCAAAATGCCCGTGTAGAGAAAAAGGATTAGCTATACACAACACCCTTTTGCCATTTTCCCTATTATCAATTGTTGCTCATGAAATGGATAAATTGCCTAACTTGCTATTCTGACCGATGATGAAGTTTTGAGCTAATCATTGTTATGTGTTTGTGTTTTGACTCAGATAACGATGGTTAGACGCCCAATTACAACGATGGGCACCCATGAAGCACGAGATCCACACGACATGCAATGTAACCGAAGCTGCTCTATCTTATATATACATACATATAACGTAACCTGCATCCATTTGGGAACTTATTTTCGTCTAAATCACGGAACTAGCAAATGCATGAAAATGTGCAGGCCCTTATTCAAGTTATTGTATAATAGGGCGTTATAAACCGAGTTCTTCACATTTATCATTCTTTCGTCGTCTGTAATATTAGGTTCACATTTTACGATTTTTTCATTAAGATCGAACAAACTCCTTTGATTGTTTATTATTATTATTATCCGTTCGAAATAGTACCCCAGAACGTTTTTCATTCAGATTGAGGATCCAAATTATCAACATGGTTGCGATTTTAGATATTTAGTGTATGCTATTTTTGTAGCTTTTCTTTTGTCAATGATATAGGTGTCGGTGAACTAAACAATGGGTAAGCTTTAAGGTCAGATTTTTGTGTGAAAAAAGGAAACCTTAAAGGCTACTCCACGTGAGTCACGGTCAACGGGACGTCAGTTTTGAACATTTGCTACGTTTTCGATTTTGTGCCTTATTTTAGTGCTATATTATATATAGAGAGAGTTGTTGGTTTTGTGGCTCATTCGAGTGTGAAGTCAAAACATTACAAATCTTGTGAAGTGGGTCTTGGAATTTTCCGATCCATACCCACCTACTCAAACTTTGTCTACTATGGCAAGTTGTAATTAAGTATAAACCTGTTAAATGGAGTCTAATTTTATTGAAACTCGACTGGTCAAATAAAAATATTTGTTTGAACTTTGTTCGAGTTAGAATAAGTTTATAAGTAGTTAAATTCAAATTCGCCTCGATTAAATTCATTAAATGAAACAATTTGTACACTTATTAAATATTGGTTTGTTGAGTTTTAAAGTTAACCTACTATAACTCTAACCTCAAATAGCTCACTAAAGAGTTGACTCTATATAAATGTTTTTGATTATCCAATTCTCGCCGGCTAGCCACGGATCCGATAAGCCACATCAATTAAGACATGATTTGACATTTTTAAGGTGCTAATAATTCATTTCTTGATCTCTTTCAAAGTTACATACATAGTGAAGCTGTACGGTCCTCATTGGTCAGTTAAATCAAAACTCAAATTACAAATAAGTTAGCTCATTCAATTAAAAAGTTAACGAAAATTACTATGATTTGACGTGAATAATCTTTGAGTTAACGTTTAATGTTAAAATTCAACTAAATTAACAAAGTAATAATAATATAGTTATTGAAAGTCATTTACATTAATCATGGAGCTAGTAGAAAATAGAAAGTCCACCCATAAATCCACACACAACAACTACTACTGATACAAATAGTAACTCCCAATAACAAAGCCATCATCATGAGATTTATTTATTTATATTTATCAACCTTTATTATTTTCTCAATTGTATTTATAATTGTCCACCATGTCCACGTCAGCTCCCACTTTGTTTCTTTCTCTCTCTCATCTTTTTGCTGGTCTTCTCTTTGAAGCTCCAAATCTGCAACACGCAACACACAAAACACGATCTCGTGTATTGGGAATTAGCAGTATTGCAGTTAAAATCCAAATCCAGCCCAGAACAATCGATCCATGTGTCTCTGTTCCTCAAAAAAATGAAACTTCCCCATAAAGATCCTCTTTTTCCCCGCAGACCAGTGTTCTTCTCCCTCGTACTGTTCCTGTTCTGTTTCTCCGACGTTTCTTGCTGCGACGACCTCGATCGCGACGCGCTCCTGTCCTTCTCCGCCAATCTCACCTCCGACCGGCACCTCGATTGGTCCTCCTCCGTCGACTGCTGCTCCTGGGAAGGGGTCGGCTGCTCCGGCGGCGCCGCCGTGGCCAGCCTGTGGCTCCCTCACAGAGGCCTCTCCGGCGGCGTCTCCGCCGCTCTCCTCAGCCTCACGCGCCTCGACAGCCTCAACCTCTCCGGCAACCGGCTCTACGGCCCTCTCCCAAATGGGTTCATCTCGTCCCTCACGCGCCTCCGCTCCCTCGACCTCAGCTACAACCGCCTCTCCGGCGAGCCGCCGCTGAGCTTCATCGCCGCCAATCCCATCGAGACGGTGGATTTGTCCGGCAACCGCTTCCGCGGCCAAATCCCACTTTCCTTCTTCGAAAAAGCTTCCAACTTGACGAGTTTCAATGTCAGCAGCAACAGCCTCGCCGGAGCAATCCCCTCCAATCTCTGCTCCGGCGGTTCTCCGGCGAGAATCTCGTCCCTGGACTTCTCCAACAACGACTTCTCCGGCGAGCTTCCCGGGAATCTCGGCGGGTGCGCCCGGTTGGAGAATCTGAGGGCTGGGTTTAACAACCTCTCAGGCCCAATTCCTGATGAAATCTACACCATCAAATCACTAAAGCACCTTTCTTTAGCCGCCAATCAGCTCAACGGAACCATCAGCAACTCCATCTCCAACCTCACCAACCTCAGAGTCCTCGAGCTCTACTCCAACCAGCTCACCGGCACAATCCCTCGGGACATTGGGAAGCTCACTAATTTGGAGAAACTGCTCCTCCACATCAATTTCCTGACCGGCCACCTGCCAGTTTCTCTCAGCAAATGCTCCAAGCTCACAACTTTGAACTTGAGGGTCAATCTCTTGGCAGGTAACATCACTCAATTCGATTTCTCGGGCTTCCCATTGCTCGCCACGCTTGATCTTGGCAACAACAACTTCTCCGGCCAGTTGCCGAAGACCCTTTATTCTTGCAAGTCATTAGCTGCCGTTAGATTTGCTAGTAACAGCATAGAGGGACAGGTCTCACCCGACATACTCAAATTGCAGTCACTGTCATTCCTCTCGCTATCGAATAACACACTCGCTAACTTCACCGGGGCGATGAGGATCCTGATGGGCTGCAAGAGCCTCGGCACTCTCATTCTCTCCAAGAGCTTTTATCAAGAACCAATCCATGATGACGAGGGTTTGGTGGACGATGATGGGTTTCAGAAGCTTCAGGTTCTTGGTTTAGGTGGTTGTGAGTTCACTGGCCAAGTCCCTGCCTGGTTGTTCAAGCTCAAGAACCTCGAGGTCTTGGACTTGTCTCAGAACAAGATCACTGGCCGAGTTCCTCCCTGGTTCGGCTCTATGCGAGATCTATTTTACCTAGACCTGTCCGATAACAACCTTTATGGAGAAATCCCCATTGAAGTCATGAGACTTGTAGCATTGTCCTCGAAAGAGGCTGATGACACCGTTGACAGGAGCTACCTGGAGCTCCCCGTCTTTGTCATGCCTAATAACGTCACGAACCAGCAGTACAACCAGCTCGCCAGCCTCCCGCCCGCTATCTACCTTAGGGACAACCATCTCACTGGCCCTATCCCACCTCAGATCGGGCAGCTGAAGTTCCTCCTTGTGCTGGACCTCAGCGGTAACAGCCTGTCGGGCGCCATACCCGACGAGATATCAAATCTCACAAACCTCGAGAAGCTTGACCTCTCGAGTAACAACCTGACAGGTCAAATCCCAGCGTCTCTAGGAGGTTTACACTTCCTGTCATCATTCAGCGTCGCGTTCAATGACCTGATGGGACCTATACCGTCTGGGAGCCAGTTCGACACTTTCCTAGCCCCCAGTTTCCAGGGGAATCCGGGGCTGTGCGGCCCACAGCTCCCGAGCAAGTGTGGTGAGGGTTCGGGGAAGGAGGGTGGTTATGGGAAGCGATCGGATAAAAGGGTTGTTGTTGGAGTTGTGCTGGGGATATTTTTTGGCACTGGTTTTGTTATCACTGTACTCGCATTGTGGATACTGTCAAAGCGGAGGATCACTCCTAGAGGCGATACGGATAAGGCGAATTGGGATGGAATGTCCATGAACTCCAACGCTCCCCCGGAAGACACCAGCCTCGTTCAGCTCTTCCATCACAATACCGAAGAAATCAAGGACCTCACAATCTCCGAGATCCTGAAAGCCACTGACAACTTCGACCAAGCAAACATCGTTGGTTGTGGGGGTTTCGGTCTGGTTTACAAGGCCACATTTGAAAACGGTATCAAACTAGCGGTCAAGAAGCTCTCGGGCGACATGGGGATGATGGAGAGGGAATTCGGGGCAGAAGTGCAAGCCCTGTCCACTGCACAACACGAGAACCTGGTTTCCTTGCAAGGCTATTGTGTGCACGATGGGTTCCGCCTCCTAATCTACACCTACATGGAGAACGGAAGCCTCGACTACTGGCTTCACGAGAAGCCCGATGGAGCATCAAAACTAGACTGGCCAGCCCGGTTAAAGATTTTACAAGGAGCTGCGCGCGGGCTGGCCTATATGCACCTCACCTGCGACCCCCACATTGTCCACAGAGACATCAAGTCCAGCAACATCCTCCTAGACGACGACTTTGAAGCGCACGTTGCAGATTTCGGGTTGTCAAGGCTGATTCACCCGTATTGCACTCATGTCACGACTGAGCTAGTCGGTACTTTAGGCTACATCCCTCCAGAGTACGGCCAGGCATGGACAGCGACTCTAAGAGGGGATATGTATAGTTTTGGTGTGGTGATGCTTGAGCTGCTCTCCGGGAGGAGGCCAATGGAGGTGTTCGGGCCAAAAACTTCCAGAGAGTTGGTGCCATGGGCGGTGCACCTGAGAAATGAAGGGAAGCACAACCAGGTCTTCGATCCCCTCCTGAAAGGGAAGGGCTTTGAGGAAGAGATGCAGCAGGTGCTAGGCGTGGCGTGCTTGTGCGTCAGTCACGACCCTGCCAAGAGACCGACGGTGAAGGACGTTGTCTATTCGCTCAGCAGCGTAGGCACAGGCCTAACAAAGGGTTAGTAAATCTAAATTCAAATGCACAGCTTATATAGTGATATATGTATACTTGCACACAAAAATGACAGTGTATCATTTTGATTCATGTAAATTAAATTTTATCATGCTGTAATTGCTTTGGAGATGTATAGAGCAAAAAGACTAAATTAAGTGATTCTCTCATTTTAATCTCTTCTGCAGAAATGTGCAATGGCTGATGAGTGTTTTCACTTATATGCGATAGATGTATGCTTGCACCCAAAAATAGCAGTATATCGTTTTGGTTGTACTGTGTAAATGAAAATTTTATTATCTTGTAATTGCTTTGGAGATGTATAGAGGAAAAAGACTGAATGGAGTGATTCTGTCATTTTAATCTCTTCTTGCAGTAATGTGCAATGACTGATGAGAAACTAGTATAGGAAAAAATTGTTTTCACTTTTCAGATCAAATGTAAAAAAAAGTGTACTGGTTTGTTCATGTTTATGTGAATGAAATTTTATCATGCTGTATAGAGGAAAAGAGTAAATGAAGTGATTCTGTCATTTTGATCTCTTCTTGCAATAATGTGCAATGGCTGATGAGCAACTAGCAAAGGAAAAAATTGTTTAATGTACTGGTTTCTGTGTGTGAAAATATCTGTAAAACCATTGTTGGCTGAAAGAAGTGTATCTGTCAAAAACATGAGATGCAGCAAATGCAATGTGATTATGTGAGTGAGGCAAAACATCAAACACTTGGTGTGCACTGAGAAAAAGCAAATCTGAAGAGAGAAACTGAGGAAAATACTGTGGACCCATTACTGAATTTGATAATCAGATAAAGATTTTCTTTTTTCCAACAAGAATTTAGGTAACCAATTTAATCTTAATCTTAATCATAATCAGAATCTAAGTCCACACGTTTAGCACCTAAAACAAAGACTAAAGCACAGAATAAGAAAAAAACAGATATGCTCCTCCACACATCACCATCATCATATAAAGAGTTCCCACTGCAAAAGGAAGGTTAAAGATAACTTTGTCACTAAATGATGTGATAATATAATATAATCACAATGCATTTGTAGGAACAAGCCAGAGATTGTCCCCAAAACTTTAAAGGTACCTTTTTTCTGCTAATCAATGTGAAGATATATGTAGCTGAGAGAGACTGTTTGCTCATTGTTCATGAAGTTATTACAGGTCTTATATTCTCTAAAAGCCCAAATGGATATTGGATCAAGAGCAAGGCCCATCCCAAAGAGCTATAAAAGCTGTCCCTTTGTTCTAAGTTGAATTAGAATATTATTACAAGCATACAAATATGTAAGAATGGGTAATTCATTTCACTGCGAGTAATTGTGCGAGTTTTCCGATCCACTACGTATTTTTCTGTTTATTCACTATGTCGAGTTTTGTTTTATATTTCACCTTATAATGTTAGTTTTGATGTGTAAATGTTTACGATACCATTAACACTAAAAGCAAAATAATCCTAAAATAAATCTATAAAAAATATTTTTAACTTTATTTTCTAAAATAAATAAAGAAAAATCACAGTTTACCTCACTTAATTATGAATGTTTCACATTTTATCACCCTAATTTTTTTTGATACCATAACTATGAGTTTGGGATATGTGTGTTAACTCTATTAACAGAAAATGACAATGACCAAACTATCCCTCTTCTCTTTTTCTCCTACCTCTTTCCCCCTCTTGTAATAGAAATGCAGATTCTTCGACGTCTTTAGGCGATCTTCTTCGGTGGGATTTGAAGCGATTATGCAAATAGGATTTGAGACTTAGATTTGTCATTTTTGAGACGTTTTTTTGGTGTTTTCTTTGGTCTCTTGCTTCTCAATCGTCTCCTGCCATTTTATTCGGCGTCTTTAGACGAGTCTTGATATGGCTTTGGGAGATTCAGCCAGCAAGGTGGATTTTTTGAGACAGAGAATCGGTCTAAGACTGGCCGATTTGGTGTCATTTTAGGCGATCACTTTTACATATTTGGACGTTTTCTGGAAAATGTCTTTCTTTTATGATGAATTTCTAGAGCAGTCGAGCCACTTCCTTACGAGTTCTCTAGCGTTGTTTTCTGATTGACACTTTGTTTCAGGTCGAGAGTTTATTTCTGGGAGGGTTTTCTTTCATCCAATGTCGTGTACATGCCTGACCCATTTTTGGTCGTTAGTTCTAAGAATGTTAATGTTTGTCCTAAACTCATAGTTAGGATACTAAAAAGAGAAAAATAAGTATAAAACAACTATAGTTAGGTGAAATAAATTGTCATTTTTCCAATAAATAAACTTATTTTAATATACATATATTTTTAACAAATGTTTTTTAAATATTAAAAATATATTAATTTTTAAATATAGGAGTATTTTTTACATTTAATAAAAACTTAAAGGCCAACTTTTTTTCATATATTTTAAAGGAGTTAAAGTCGTACAAAAATAAAATTCATAGCATTGAATTGATACAAAATAATACACCCTAATAAATTTAAAAATTCCCATAATATACCATATTAAACAAAAATTACCCCGTGTAATAATTATGTAATAGCTCAATCAAATCAGCATTTAATCTTGCTTTTAGTCAACTTATATTTTGTTTGGTGCAACTGGATTTTTCTTCTTCTTCAAAGGAGCTTTTGGTGGTGAAGACTCGAAACAGTGAATAAAAGACATGTGAAGTGCAGCAAGGAGCCGAAGAAGAAGAAGCTGGGAGATGTGGAAATTGACAGGAGCTCTGTGCTTGATTTGGGCCCTGACCCTTCTCTATGGAGAAATGGTTGCTTTCTGGGTTCCGTCTCTTTGGTCTTGTTCTTGGCCTCACAGATCTTCTAATTCCTCGGTAGTCACACTTCTCAACCTCAGATTTGCTCAACTGTTTTTCGATTTTCTGCAAAATTTTGCACCTTTCAGCAGCTATCTTTGCTCTCACCAGTGTTTCTAACTGGGTTTCCCAATTTTTGCTTCAGCAGACCTTAATCTGAGGTTTCATTTGTGTTTTATTGAGTATATAGCATCTGGGTCAATGTCTACATTCACAATTCACAAATATTTTCATATGGGTGAATTGTCAAATTGGTAATTGTTTTTAGGATTGAAAGGTTTGGTTTGGTTTGAGCTTGAGCATTTTGTTCCTGTGTTTTCACTACTATGCTCCAATTTGTGTTTGGCACATTCTTGAATCACAATATTGTCACTTATTGCTATTGGTAGTTCTAATTATTGGCATTGTTGAGATGCATGATTGAATAAGATTTTAGAAATTGTGCATTATGTTTAGCTGACACCCACCTTCTATCTGTAACTTCAGATGGTTGGTTCTAGAGATTATCTGAAAATTGCAGTCATTGCAGACCCACAGGTGAGCATTGTTTTCTTCCCTTGCCCTTTTTTCATGTTCTACCTACCGTGTTCTAAATCAGATCTTTGTTCTTTAACAGCTCATGGACAAAACTTCTCTTGGTCTCGCCCCAAAGTCACTTGCTTTGGAGGTTGCACAATTTTATACCGATTTGTACATGCGCAGAGCATTTCTTGCGTCCGTTCAACCTTTGAATCCTGATGTGGTTCTGTTCTTGGGCGACTATTTTGACGGGGGACCCTATTTGTCAGATGAAGAGTAAGCAACATAACTATTTAGTATTTAGTCGCCTTTTTCTTTGATATCTCAATCCTGCCCAATTGAATATATTTTAATCGACACGTTTAATTTATTGGGCACTCCATTGATTCGATATCTACCTATATACCTAATTGTTGCTTCCTTGAATATGCTCCACGCTACTTTTAATTGCACGCAACCTTCTGCTGGTAATCACTGTATATCTAGTCCAGGGCGAGCGAATGGAACTGTATGAGTTTTTTCATGGGTTTCATGTCAATCTGTCATGGCTTGCGACTCATGCAAGCTTCTTTTCCATTTCAATGCTTATCATTATCATCTTCATTATGTATCCTTTGGTAACTTGTTTACCTGATGTAATCCTACCTAGCTCTAGTTCCCTTCTTGGGATCTTTTGCTAGTTATCCTCAATAAAAATCAAATTGCTGAGCAAAAATAAAAATCACTGTCAATCGAATTCCTTTGACGCTATAGATGTTAGATGGCAGGAATCGTATAGCCGTTTTAAGCATATCTTCGCGTTGACTGCACAAGGAAAATATGCAGACACCCCGGTGCACTACATCCCCGGAAACCATGATATCGGCTATGCAAGTGTCAGCGCTCATAGACCAGAGGTATTTTGGCACGTCAACTATGCTTTTTGAAGTGTTAGAACTCCATTTTGTTTATGTTCCTTTGTATTTGTGATAAAATTAAAGAAACGAGGAGAAAGAAATGGGTTAGAAGATCCACTGAAGTGGGGTAGCCTTAACCAGATGTGTTGCTAACAGGGAAGCCCAAAAGCTGTTCCCGTCCCTGTCAGGGGAGATGCCAACCATCTCTCCTTTCTATGAACACAAGCCACTAACTTTGACAATTAACGTAATTAACCATCAACTGGTTCTTATTCTGTCGATGTGGGACTTAAACCCTTCTTAACAAACAGGGCAAAAACTGAAAAATTCACCAAACTGTCTACTAGTCGGACTTTTTTCCCAAGTTCCTAACAAATCCTAAATATTATCAACAAAGATAATACGAATGGATCAGTTTATTATAGGCATACACATCATATCTATTTATAGATTTAAATGATGCACGTTTCAAGGCTTTTTCTTGGTGATCACTTGGACCCTCACTCTTTTGAGACTTTCTATAATTACATGAAGTTCATTAAGATTTTCGTCTAAATTGATCCCGAGTTGTCAGATTCTATCATCTGGTGTGTGCATTTTTTAGTTTACGGCTTTCTTTACTGATGTACTCTCTCAAATATCTTAACTCTAAAGTCATGATTTCTTATTGTTTACTATACTCTACTTTACATAAACAGGTTGTGAAACGCTACGAAAACGAATTTGGGACTGGAAACTATAAATTCACAGTTGGAAATGTAGATTTCATTGCGGTTGATGCCCAAAGTCTAGATGATATACAAGGTCATCAACTCTCCTATATAACTAGTTATAAAAACGACATGAACTGGCTATAAAATATCGTGACTACAATTATACCTATAAGAGATAATGAATTCTCAACTCATCATTTCCGTTCCTTCCTTTGGTACAGGGCACCACCCAAAAGAAAATCTGGCATCTCCACCTTGGGCTTTTGTGAAAAATGTTTCCTCGGGTATATGATTTTGACTGTTGTCCATGCATTATAAGCTCTCCACTGAAACATTCAAATAACCCTTATGTTTTGCACGTATGAAGACTCTAATTTGCATCCAAGGGTTTTGTTGACTCATATTCCACTGTATCGGCAAGATTGGACTAATTGTGGCCCCCATCGAAGTTCCTCAATCATCAATCAGGTATTATTCCCGCATTTTCAAGAAATTAAGATAATGTATAATATATGTGAATCTTAGTTGGTGTGACTACTTAGAAGTTTTCTGGGTATTGTAATAAGCTACACTGTAATGCAGTGAGCTCCAAGTCTATATTCCTTTTCTTTTTTTTCTGTTGGCACTAGAGCTTACATGTGTTGGTCCAATTTTAATGCTCAGCGGATTGTACGCGCTGGTCGTGATCAAGAAATAATGTAAGCTTCCTTCCTGTTCTTTTTATCCTCCCGATGGGTGTAATAGTCACATTGTAAACCTTGTACATTGGACCTAATACAGGTACCAAAATTACATAACCGAGGAATCATCAAACTACTTAATAGATTCGATCACACCTGTAAGTTCAAATCTACCTCGTCTTTGATTGTATTTTCCGGGTGTGGATGACTATACTCAATATTGGCATGCCAACGCCTTCTTTTAGTCAATCAGAATTTGAAGTTTTACCTTTGAAACTATGGAAAAAAGTCCAAGGAGTCTCCACTCTCGAGATGAATACAAATGAGAAAATGATTAAGATGTCAAAACGACAAAAACGTGTTATATACTATTACACTTTTGTAAGAGTGTGTTGTGTACTTTGTTAATGTAAAAAACGTGATGTGAACTTTGATTTTTGTGCAAAATGTGTATATTTGTACAAAATGACGAAATTTCCCTAGAATTAAGAATTTATAAAATAATTAACTAACAAATTAAATTACAAAATTTGATTATAGAAATTTTAGTTAAAAATATTTTTAGAAAAACTTTTAGATTTTTTTATAAAAAATAATTCTTAATTTTAAGGGCAATTTCATCATTTTTGAACAAATACACACATTTTGAACAAAAATAAAACAAAGTTCACAGCACCAATTTGTCATCATCAAAATACACATCACCCTCTTATATAACACGTTTTTGCCATTTTCCCTTACAGAAAACAAGAGCAAAAGGTTGATGCTACTTCTTGCAATAACATCTAGTTTTTCGCAGGTGCTTGTTTTATCGGGTCATGATCATGATCAATGTACGGTCACCCACAAGTCAAAAATTGGATCTGTCGTTGAGGTAAGAGATGATGATTTGGTGTAAATAAAGTATCCAACAATGCTATAACATTTACTTTCCCAAACCGTGCAGCACACTCTAGGGACCGTTAGTTGGCAACAAGGGAACTTGTATCCCTCGTTCATGCTGTTATCTGCTAGTAACTCAGCTCTCCCAAATGGGTCCAGTCCGGAAGAAGCCGTGTTGACTCAATTGTGCTTCCTTCCGATGCAAACTCACATTTATATTTGGTAACCTTCTTACTCGAACAATAGTAACTTCGCTTACTTCATCGAATCAGTCGACTATCGTACTGAAGTTCATATGTTGGTAATGTCAGGTATCTTTCGCTATTTGTTCTCACCCTTCTAGTCCTCCTCTTTTGGCCAACAAATGGCGTGAATTTTTTGAGTCACCTCGGTCATTTCATGGCAAATAGCAAACAGTTAATGAGTTTCAACATTTTGGAAAGCGGGAGAAAAGAGAAAGATGAAGACGAGGAGTGTGAGTACGAGATGATCTGGGATGCTGAAGGATCAATGCATCTCGTCAAGAAAGCCTTGAGCGCACCTTCTACCCGCGCAAAAGAGAAGAATTCGCTGGAAAGGTGAACCTCGTTCTATGTATGTAAAACTATATATATCAGGCCAAACTCCACAACTAAAATGTCAAACTTATTATTTTCCGTTCCTTCCATGTGGGTTTATAAATATGTTGTGCAAGTTATATATGTCAGCATAGCATACACACAACACACTCATGCCGTTGTACTTCAAAAGCTGTTTCTCCATTTTTTTGTTGCAATTGATTTGATTCGATTTGTTCTATTTACTGCAGCAAGGGCAATGCTGTGATGCGCTCGTCAGCTAAAAGACCGGCAACTCAGGAAACGGAGATCTCCTTGAACATAACAGATCCAGGAACAGATCCTATGCTGAAATTAGCCTCGAGAACTAGTAAATCTAAGACAAAGATCGTGATCCAAAGATTGGTGAGGACATTCCGGATGCTCACAGTCATTGCGGTGGTAAACGTTCCTCTCTACATGATGCTGTTGTTTAAGGATTGGATTGACCAATGAAACCAGCAAGAGTTTAGTATATTTTCTACTGAAAGATGAAATGAGCTACATGGAAGGATTGTAAAGTACATTAGTTATTGTCATTTTATGTCCTTAACAAACTCAATACACATTTACTGATTGTAGAGTAACTATTTTGTCCCAAAGATTCACATGACTTGAGCTGCAAGATACAGACAATTTTGTGGACTTCAAAACATGGGAAACAAACAAGTGCTTACATTTAGGGAAAATTGCAAAAAGTAGTCTTGAATTATTTAAATTTTGTAAAAAGTGGTTGTGATTTTTTTATTGAAAAAATAGTTGTGAACTTATATTTTTTTTACAAAATGTGGAAATTGGTCTAAAAGTGACAAAAATACCTTTGAAATTATTATTTTCTAAAATTTTAAAATCTGAAACTTGCGTTCGTCGGTTTTTCTTTTCTTTAATTGAATACCACGGGCTGCGGCTTGATAACGTGACGATGATAAGGGAAAGTCAGACCAACTTGACGATTGGAGAAGAGAAAAATAAGCGAGCTCGAGTTGGAAAAAATTAATCAATTAATTCATTTTTAATTTCAGGGTTTCTTTAGTCATTTTGGATAAAATTACACATTTTGCAAAAATATGATAAATTCACAACTTATTTTTTGTGATAAAAGAAGTTCACAATCACTTTTTGAATAGTTCACAGCTATTTTTTGCAATTTACCCTTTCACATTTATGTCACATACGACAATTATTATAAGATTATCAATATAATTAGATTAAACCCTTATGCAGGAACAGAAGCAATTTTGAGCAATCTCCATGTCAGCTCATCAGCATAACCTTCATGCCTGAAGCCTCCTCAGCAGCCAAAACACCAAGCTCCTCTCTCTCTCCTCCATGCCCAGAAAAACCCATTTGGGTCAAAAACTATTCAGAGAAATGGGCACAGCAAGAAGAAACAGAAGAGCCAAAGCACAAGCCATGAAAGGATCAGCAACAACATAATGGCACGCAGTAGAGCCTAATGGAGCTATCCAGTTTTATTCATCACCATTGACGTACCAGCAGAGAAGCATGGTGGCGCAGCGTCGAAGAACATAGATTCGGGCTCTCTGCTCCTTCACCAAAGTTGCACACTTTCTTGTAAACCCTCGTCCCTTCGACGATCCCTTGTTCTTTGACTCAACCATGATGTTCAGAATTTCTTGTTTTCAGTTCAAAGAAGGAAGAAGAAATAAAAAAGAACTCGAAAGAGAGCTAAAAAGTGGAGATGTTGGTTGAGGTTATGAAGATGGGTTATGAATGTATATGTGTGTATATATATAGGAGAGCTTAAAGGAGGGAAATAGAAGGATTTGAAGTAAGGGACTGAACATGGACAGCTTTGAAAACAGAGAGATTTCATGTGCTTGGACTGAAGCAACCTCCCTTTTCTATGGTGTCTCTGTGTTTGTGCATATTTTTCAGTAAACGTGGCCTCGAAGCTGCCTCATATCTCACATGTGATTACTTTGGTTTTGATTTTTAGTGCCTCCGAATTTTACTATTAGTAGTATGTAATGTAATTGTATCTGCAAAGTGATGGCGTTAAAAGAGTGAACGTGTCACTTAGAGTAAATGAGAGCTTGTTTTGGTTGAGACATGATCCTCAGAAGAACAGTCTACTAAAACCTACACCACACCTTAATCTCTTCTTCACTGTTGTTTAAGATATTTATCATCAGTAGCCACAGCTTATTTTCAGCTTAATTTAATTTCTTTATGATTATTGGTTAATGACGATCTTTCCAAAATGTTTTAGGACACTCATTTAGTTTATGTGTTTTTAATTCAAATTTAAATTTGGTTTTAGGTTTATGCCCACTGTTTTAATTTACTCCTGAATGTTAGATTTTACTTGAGGATAACTTTAAGTTTATCCCTTCTATTTCTAATAAGGTGTGAGTAGTATATTATCGGTTGGATATGTCTAGAATCGAATAAAAATATATTGATTTAGCCAGTATGAGGTCTAGGGGTGAAGCTTCAGTGTAGGGTCCAGAGGCGCGAGGTGGTCCCGGCCTAACAATTTGCTATGCATGTCGAGGAAGTTTTCATGACAAATCGTTCAACACAGCCGAAACACTGGGATGATATTTTCGTTCGATGGTCTTGTCATGACACATTGTTCGACAAGGTCGGAGGTTACCATTTCGACGTAAACTTGAGTTTCTTATTTACCGTTAGATTATGTTTCATGTGTTATTCTTCTGATTAGGAAATTATAGTATTATAAAAACTACACTAATGTAACCTAACATGTACAACTTGATGCACATCATTTCTCTTTAATAGAATTAGAGATTAATAAACTTTGTTTACTGCACAGCCACAAAAACACTAGGACTTAAGTTTAGGAGACCTAAAAAATCATGTCTCGTTTCAGGCCTGGAATTCATCTCCACTCCGACACAACCCCATCCTGCACCAATTTGAATCTTTTCTTGGTTTCACATTTCTACATTTTTACATTTTCTTTGTCTCTGTGTCAGGGGTGACACCTCGTGGGTCTTGGTAGTTCTTTCAGTACTAGGATAACTCTCTTTTCTAGTAGCTTATAAAAAAATCAACTTGCTTTATTGCTATAGTTCAATTGCTTGTTTGTTTCTGCATAAATCTTTCTCATTAGCAGTCTAATTTGATAGTGTGTTCTTGAAGCAAAAGAAACGAAAAATCATGAAAGATGCTTTCCGGATTGAGTTAAGAGCCAATAACAACAATGAAAATAATGCTATGAGAATTGAATTCATACATAACATCAAAATGTGTAATCATAATTCAAATATCTGGTTCTGGTATGCTCTTTTTATGTGTCTGTCTTAATCTCATCACCTAACTTGTTCATTCAGATGAAATCACATATTTGATTCTGATATGTACGATATAATTTTCTTCAAAAAAAAAAGAAAGAAAAGCATTCATTGCCTTTTCTTGTTTTGAAGAGTTAAGGATTTGGAGAATCAAGGAATGTTCTTTACAGGGTTTGCTTGAGTTTCAAGTCAACCTGTGTGCAATGTACATGTCTTGGACTTGCCAATTCTCGTACCCAAACAAGTACATATGATGTTATTATAATAACAACATGATTTCATTCAATACAAATTATGTATATTGTATAGTATCATCTGAAGCAAGAAATAATAAGTAACCAATGTACATGTATTGAGAAAAAGGTCAACTTCTGAGAAACTTCAAAGATTGTCAATTTTATCACCTCCTCCATGAAAATTGTTCATCAAATCTTCAAAATCTCATTGATTCTTGGTAATTTGTCACGATTTCGACCCCTCAACTCGAAACGCTCGCGCCCGCCAAAACCTTTTGCCCTCGATTAGCAAGCAACTCGGAGTCCTACATTTTCCAATACACACATAAGAAACCCAAAAACTCACTGTTCCAAGCTACACAAATTGAGCTTCTCAGCAACTAGGGACCACAGTAAGACGGTGGATGTAATGCATCTTATCATTTCTCTTGAGATTTACGCTACAAAGATCGCAGTAAATAATATTGACCGAAAAAGTTACCTGTACAATGGCCTGTGCACAGAACTTGCCTGAGAGAACAGCGCCTTCCATTGAGGCCAAGTACTTTTGTTTTGTGTAGTCACCGGCTAAGTAGAATCCTTCAATAGGAGACCTTTGTAAGGGGCGGCAAGGTTCACAGTCGGGGATAGTTTTGTAAACAGACCTAAAACGATAAAATCAGTCAGTACTCGAGATTGAAATGAAAATAGACACTTCCTCGGTAACCTAGCACGTGAAGAAGCCCATGAGGTTGAGTCAGGGTATAATCCGTTAGGTATTCTAGATGAGTAGGTTGTTTATAATTTGGAAAATAGCAAGAAGGTGCGCTATACTATGACACTTTTGCAAGAGAGTGCCGTGTACTTTGCTTACTGCAAAAATGTGCTGTGAACTTTGTTTTTTCATGCAAAATGTATATATTTGTATAGAAAATGACAAAATTGCCCTTAAAATTGAGAATGGATTTTTTTAACAATAAATATTTATAAGTTTTTATAATTTTATCTTTTAACTAAAATTTGTATGATCAAATTTTGTTAAAATAATATTTTATGTGTTAATTTATTTCATAAAAATCTAATTCTTAATGTCAGAGGTAATTTCGTCTTTTTTGTAAAATTATAAACATCTTGCTCGAAAACAAAGTTCACAGCACATTTTTGCAGTAAGCAAAGTACACGGCACTCTCTTGCAAAAGTGTGTCTTAATATAGAACACCTTTTTGTCATTTTCCCTTTATAATTTATGTATGTATGCTTGTGTGTGAACTATAATGTTAATGCTAAGTTATAGAAATGTTCGGAATTTGAAGATATGCTAATCCAGATTACATGTTGAACATGCATGTTACTGCAACGAGTCAAGAATCCCCAAAGAAAGTGTTCTAAAAATGTCAGGCACTAGTCAGGCGGACAAGGCCTCATAGGCCTAATCAAGGATTAATCGGATAAATTGACTAATCTGGGACTAAACGGGGTAGTCGGGGATTTTTAGATCATTTCCAAAAACTATATATTCCAACAAGTTCTTAAACTTAACTTTAATTGAAAGTCTAAGGAAGAAAAAGGTTCCGCACCTTGGTGTTTTGACAACATGATACTTCAAAATCTTGGCTTTGCTCTGATCGGCAGCGATTTCATCGGGAAAGAGTTTTGCAAGTTCTTTCATGGTGGCGTCAATAATTTCCGAGTCACTACGAGATATCCATTCTTCGGCAGGTGCAAAAACAAGCTCCAACATAGATTTATTTGGATTGTAATATTCCTAAAAGAAATAAATGAATCTCCACATCAATACATTTACAGATAATCAACTTTCACAACAAACGTGAAAAAATAAAATAATGTACTGGTAATGAACAGCCTTCACCTTGCACGTTACAGACATGTCTGCATATACACTCAGAAGCGGACTTCTGCAACAACAAAGGAAATATTAGAAAATCAGTCAAACAACCAAAAACAATGCAAATAACCATCGAACTTCCCAGGGAATATGAAGTAGAGGCACAACCTGCTGAAAAGTAGATGATCGTACGTGTTCTTCAATTTCCTGTCAAACCTGCAATAGGAACTTAATTTAGATAATCAACTTTAAAATATGTATTGTATCAATAAATGATAGGCATCTTCAAAAAAAATCAATGATCGGTGAATATAATACAAAAATAAGAAGAGCGGCCTGCAACAAACCAGATGAATGATTATTCATACAACCAGTGAGAAAATATGAATCCTGCTCCAATTCCCCATTTTGAAACGGGATAATTTTTTTTATATATAATGTAAAAGATAACACGGAGGAAAGGAGATCGAACGGTTAAAACCATGCAAAGAAGCATTCCCATCAAATACACGACAACTAACCAGATATGGACATTGATAACTGGAACTCCAACTAATTTGTCCAGTTTCTTGAAGTACGGTATCTCTTTCCAATCATCGGGCAAAAGAAGCTTCAGAATGTCAACTAATTAACACATAATTCAAATAAAATATCAGAGAAACGAACATTATGATCACGGGTAAAAGAAATATGATAAATGAAAATTACTGCTATACCCGGGGCCGCCATTACGTAGGCATCTCCCTTAACGACATTCCCATTAGTAAGTAGAAATTCCTTCACCGTTCCATCTTTGTTCAACTCAATCTTTTGAATTCGAGAATTGAGACGCACTTCGCCACCCAATGATTGAATATGATTGGCAATGGGAGTGCAGAGTCTCTCCGGAGGATTCCCATCTAAGAAAGCCATCTTGGATCCGTGTTTCTCCTATCAAAATAAAAACAAAAATATTACTTCCAAATCAGCTTCTCCATAAGTCTAAATTGGTATTGAAAATGATAAGTTGAAAAAAAGTACAGTTTCTAGCACCCAACAACAATATTTTTCTTGCTACAACTATAAAACAAAAAAATATGAAATATTTTAACTACATGGATACTTGCCAAAATATTGAAGCGGTAAAAATAATTTGAGATTGATCATTTCAACATATGTCACTATGATCATACAGAAGTTACACGTGAACGAGGAAACGAAGTGTGACAAACCTGAAGGAACCTATTCAAAGCAATCAAAATACACTGCATTGAGAGCTCATCCGGGTTTATGAAGTTTAGCGCCTTGGACATCGCAATAAACACTTCAGTAGTTACACGATCAGGTACTCCCTAGAACACAAATTGAGCCACAAGTCAACTTTGTATTTCTCTGCACAGGTATATACCATAAAGAATATATGCAACTCGATAGTAAATCAACAATATAATAGATCCTATCTGACCCAAAATTATGATTCACTAAGAAAGTAGTATGGTAAATAAGCGAGAAAAAAGTAATTTCTCAACCAAGGAACTATCCTATGCATGCATCATCAACAACTTATCACAACACATGCTCTCATGAATGTTCATATGCACCGCTAAAAGCAATACAGGTTTATTTACAAAGCATTTATACTGTGTAGCTAATTTATGAATTATGCCAAAAAGGATTTGATGAAGATTTTTTTTAAGGTCATAACATGTGTAGTTTTAAAAAGGACACATGATTACACAGTACATTTCACACAACAGGTGTCAAATGCACTGTGTGAATCAAGATACAGATTGTTCGTTCCTCATAGTTTGTATGCTCGACAGGCTCCTCTTATCCTAGTCATTTCAGATGTAAAATGCCGTAGTGAGACACTGAGACTACTGTCAAACAGCCAGAAATAACTTCATTTTTATCAACTAAATGTTAAGCATATATGTGCTTGTAAAAATCCAAACCAGTATCGTACTTGCTTTCTCATCCAGTCTTGAACACTCAAACCGTCTTGAGCCTCGACATAAGCCTGACCACCAAGCATTGCTGGGAGAAGTCCAATTGCAAACTTGACTTTCTCTGGCCATGTAAGCATCTCATTATTCCTCAAGATTGCCCAAATACCTGCCAATAGACAAAATTATGTACATACAATAAAAGCGCAATGCACATATAGTGATAGTACAATCAATGGTTATATATTTGCTCACCGTTTAAAGGTGCAGGTAGTACGTCGGGAAAATCAAATCTGCTGAACTCGCCTGGCTTGTTTGGCATAGCAAAAATCATAGAATGTTCCTTCCACTGCAACCGGTCATTTATACCAAGTTCTCCAAACAGGTTCTGCACATTTGGGTACGCCCCAACTTCAAGTAAAGCAATCAATCAGGTTCATGAAACATCGCAGTGAGTGATAATACATTCCAAGTATGCAATGAACAATATGTAATTCCAATTTTGGGGAAAAAAACTTGTGCAGCTGAACTTACAGAATATATGCAGACCGGTCTCATACCAATCTCCATCTTTATCCTGCCATGCAGCCACCTATATGTAGAGAGAACGAGCAAAACAAATTGAATATATTGAAGGAGATATGCATGAACTCGGTGTTTAGGAAACAAGGGAGAACAAAACGAAAGCGGAGCAGCTTAATAACCTTGCCGCCCAAAACATCTCTCGCTTCCAACAATATAGGTTTGTGGCCTGCATCAGCTAAATATTTTGCTGTTGATAGACCAGCCAAACCTGCCAATTTGAGGCTAATTTCAAAATCAATGATAAAAAAATCAAAAGGAATACCTCATTTCCCTTTCTATCTCTGAAGTTTCAAGGCATTCAACTAAAAGCTGTCTATAAATTAAATTTCATGACATACAACAAAAAGGCCAACACCCAATATACTTACAATGCAATTTCTACCATGTGACCTTTGAAATACCTCACTTCCATTATTAACACAAAAATATGAATATCATGCAGATTGGAATGCCAAGTTAGGCGTTGCAAGTTCATAATAACATTCAAAGAAAAATCATCCACCTGCACCAGCAACCACAATCTCCAAGGGTTTACTAGGACGAGGATTGGTCCTAAACGTGGAAGATAAGTAAGCAGCTTCCAAGAAATTAGCAGTGTTATCAAGCTCAGGTCTTGGATAATCAACACAAACTACCTGCGCCACCCACCAACAACAACAACAATTAATCCAATGAACAATTCAAATCAAACAGAAGTTTATTGCAGTCTACAAAACCAAACCAAACCTTTAAAGGGGAAAAACCACCAAAACCTGGCCTTGTCCTCACACCAACACGGTTCAGCTTCCTCAACCCAAAACCCATGAAACTGCTGGCTCCATATCTAGACGACGAAGCAGGTGGATTGCAGAATTTGATTGTACCCAAGTCAGCAGCAGAAACATGAGTCATGTTTGAGCAAGCTCAATAACAGTCCTCAGAGTGAGAAATCAGCTGGTGGGAGTGCTGATTTCAGAGAAGAAACAAAAATTGAAGCCAATTTCAGGAACCCTTTAACAAATTAGACTCTGGGTTGATGCAATTGCAGTGGAACTGAAAAAATCAGAGAAGAAGAGAATCGAAAATTGCGGTAAATAGAAATGAGAAATGAAAGTTGGGAATTTTAATTTTAACAATGGTTTTGGACTCTTCTCTAATCCCATTTCGGTCCACTTCTCTACGGATATTCCCTCGTCCAAAACACTACACAACCATTTTATTACAATAGGTACTAGAAGTCAAATGTACTGAGTTTATGCTCCTTATTTTCATAAGCATTAACTAATTAATGTTATTATTATTATTAGGTGATAAGTTTTAATTTCATGGATTATAGTAAATTAGATACATTGTTGTAAAGTTGTTAGGTCTTACGATAAAGTTTTCGAAAACTAGTCAGAGATTAATCAAATTTATATTTTTATATTATTATTAAATAAATAATAATACGAATGTGATAAAAAATATGAATTATGTTATATAAAAATAAATACTTAAGGTAGAAATATGCAAATATTTTAATATTGTTACATTTGTGTACTTCACAATTAATTAACCTAGTTTTAAATATTTTATTGAAGGATATAGTACATGATTTGGTTAAGTGATTTTTTAATTATTATTCTATATTTTTCGGTATATTTGAGCTCCTATTCAATATCTTGTAATATTAATAATTTGATGTTTAGTGGAGGGTTATATAAAACTAAATGTACATTTTTATTCTTCGAGAAACTATAATATAATTATATATATGTATTAAAGTTATAAAATCACTGCATCTGCATGAGTATAATTTTTAATAAATGTGGTATTATTTCAATAGATGCTCGGTAAATCTTATATCTTAATCTTACACAAAAATATTTATTCACATTTATTTAATTTTTTTAAAAAAAATTTGATCGATTAAGCCCGACTCGGCCAATTTGACCCCCACAAATCACCGAAAGATTGACCTAATAATCTGCGACAATTGGATCAGTGTTGTAGAAGTCTGCGCCAAATCGACCGACTCGACCTATATGTATAACACTGAGTACATAATAATTTGCAGTAGTTATTTCTCATAATTAATTCCATCTCTCAAAAAAAAAATTCCATCAAAACTATTGACGGGCCTTGGCATTGGGTGTATCATTGTTCCTCGCATAGCTGTAAGGTTCGGCCCATTAGTGGGAGCTCGAACATATCACCAAACATGGCCTAACAAAAGCCCATATATACGAAGGTCCGGACCATCAGTGTGTTTAATTCAGCCCATTTTTATTTGGGCCTTGTATGACAAGAAATATGGCATTCAACACACTGAAAGGTCCGGGCAATTAGTTTCCGATTCAGCCCATATTTCATTGAGTGTGCTTAAGGAATAAAATTATTCATACACGATTTTGCAATTACAACCGGTGAAGCTTTCATGGAAAAAAAATGTAATTACATCAATGAAACAAGACTCAATTAAAAATGTTCCCTTTTTGGACATATGATCGATCTAAACATTAATTAATTTGAAGACAACATGTACCTTCTCAAATAATGTGATTGTGTTTTCATGTACCGTTTTTTACGGTATACATCACCTTTTTTTAATTATTATTTTCCCTTAATTATACACTTGGGTTATTTTTTTAAATATACGCGTGGGTTATTAATTACATTGAGTAAGCATCAACCAGATTTGGGGTATTATTTTGGTTTTGGTTTTGGTTTTGGACCGTTTGGTTTGAAAGAGTGAGGTTGAAGGGTTGTTGGGGATGGCTACACAACGACCATTCTTCTTATCCTTCATCATCTTGTTTTGGTTTTGATTGCTTGCAGGTAAGAGTTGGTGCCCAAAATTGAAGTTCCCACCTCATTACTTCTCTTCCTCCTCAGACCACAACCCAGGTCCATTCTGGCGCTTCACAACATTTGGGCCCTCTTGGAACAGTGAGTTCAATGCTAAAGCTACTTCCTTTTTTGTTTATTTCAGGTTTTTTATTAGAAATGAGAAATGGGTATGTCTTGTTTTGTGCTTTTGTTGTGAGATATTTGTCTGATGGAAACTGATGTGAGTTTAATGCTTTCGGTAATGCCAATGTTGGAAGCTTAAATGTGATTTGTGTCTGCAAAATTGTGATTCAATTTTTATTGATCAGCAAAATTTGTGAACAACAGGACTTGAACTCATGATCTTATGGTAACAATAGTGATTCAATTTCAGATCAGTTTTGAGAGTGCTTTGCTAGTTGTAGTTGTAGTTGTCGTACTACTTGTCGGACAAGAGTCATGACTTATGGTGTTTAGCAAGTAAGTGTAGTGGGAACTTAGTACGCGTATAGACCATGTGTTGGGTGGTTTGTGGTCATATTCAGATAAGAGACCTTTCTTCCCAACATCATAGATCCTTCAAATTTGCTTAGAAAGGAATGATGTGTGTTTTGCGATCAATCTCATCATGGACATTCAAAGTTAGTTATAGGCATCTAGTTGCTGCGGAATAGTGAATGCCCTTGCTGACTTAACTGTTGTGCTTAAGTTGTTATCTGGTGTCAAGTCTCTTTCACAGTTCTGAACGATTCTCAATTGTCCCAAATCTGTGGAGATAGGTACTGTGACTTTTTGTACCATCCATCGTTTCTTTTTTAAGTTTTTTTTTCTCAGATCTTATCATAATTACATGAATAGATTTGGAGTTGTAGATTTTCATCTTTAATCCAAAAGTTTACTTTCATTATTAATTATTGGTGTGCGATGAGATTGTTTTGGTGATTATTCGTGAGAAATGCTTGATGGATCATCTTAACTACAGGTTTTAAGGACCCCATTATGGCTGAGAACCTGGATCAGCCGTTGCTAGATCCCGAAAATTTCAACCGAGATGGGATTGATTTGGTGAGTTGTCTGGATCAAACATAGCAGTCTTCTCTTCTATATTAATGGTTCTGTAGTTCTGAACGGTGCTCCAAACATTTCTCCTTCTCAGGAACACTTACCACTGGATGAAGTTTTTGAACAACTGAAAACAACAAGACAAGGACTTTCATCTGAAGATGCTCAAGTGCGATTGACCATTTTTGGCCCAAACCAGCTTGAAGAGAAGCCAGTAAGCACCACTATTGCGATATTCATGTAATATGTATGGCTATGACATTAGTTTCTGAAATTATAACCGGTTTCGTCTAAACTTAGATCAAACGCGTCAACAATTTTTGCTTGTACATATGTTAGGTCCTCGTAGAAAAATTAAGGATCCAAAACAGTTGAGTTGCGAACCGGAATTGAGATTTCAGAAATTCATTAATGTACTTTGTTAGTAATAATTTCATAGTGGACATCACTTTAGTTATGGTCTAGAGACCCATTTCATAAGTTCACTTTCCCCAAAATCAGCATGATGGAAGTGCATTGTAGTACATCTATTTCAACATCTTGTATTATTTTCTGATAAGCCATGTTTACTATTAAAAATAAAGAAAAGAGAGTCAATTCCCAAGATGAGGAAAGGAAACTCTAGAAACAGTACAAAGAAAGTGAAAATACATAATTGAAAAAAAAAAACATAACTCAAGAGTCTAGGAAACAGCTTGAAGATTTCAACATCTTGTTAAAGGATGAGTTATTACTTCTCAAATTAGAAGGGAAGGTGCTGATTTTGAATAGATATTAGAGAAAGTATATTGGTCTCCTAATGTTTTTTATCGGCAAAGAAAGATTTTATTTCTCTGATTAAAGGAAAACAAAAGCTAAAAGCAGTAAAGAAAACCCGAAAAACAAAGCCAAAAATTGGTTTCCTAATGTCATGGGCTTATACTACGTTTGGGTTATTAATATAGCATAGTACTACTGTTTCGAGCAAAAAAAGTAATATCTAACCGAAGTAGTTTCTGTTACATTAACAAGAACTTATTTATTTTTCGCAGGAGAACAAATTTCTGAAGTTTCTTGGTTTTATGTGGAATCCCTTGTCATGGGTTATGGAAGCTGCAGCAGTGATGGCAATTGCTCTTGCTAACGGTGGAGTCAGTGGAATTTGCTTCAGCGTTTCATCATGCATTTAATTTAATTTTCTTCATTTGTGGTGCGAAATTTTTCTAAAAATATTTTTCTGATGATTCAGGGGGAGGGTCCTGATTGGCAGGACTTTGTGGGAATCATTTGCTTGTTGATAATCAATTCAACGATTAGTTTCATAGAGGAAAACAATGCTGGGAATGCAGCATCAGCTCTTATGGCTCGTTTAGCTCCAAAAACTAAGGTGTGCCCTTGAAATAGTGAACATTGTTATTTGATAATTCTAAAGAAACATGTTGTCTCCTTTGAAGTTTCTTATACTCTCTTTGTGCAGGTCCTAAGAGACGGGCAGTGGCAGGAGCAAGACGCTGCTATTCTTGTACCGGGAGATGTAATTAGCATCAAGCTTGGGGATATCATCCCCGCTGATGCTCGCCTACTTGAGGGAGACCCTCTAAAAATCGACCAGGCAAGTTATTCCGTCAATAGGGCATTACTTGACATATATATTATTCACGATATGTAGGGAACTAACAATATCAAGATTTCTCTGCACAGTCTGCTCTCACAGGTGAATCTCTCCCCGTCACAAAGAAGACAGGGGACGAAGTTTACTCTGGCTCGACATGTAAGCATGGAGAGATTGAAGCTATTGTCATAGCAACCGGCGCCCACTCCTTCTTTGGAAAAGCGGCTCATTTAGTGGACAGTACCATAGTTGTTGGACATTTCCAGCAGGTAACTAAGAAAAGGGGAAATTTCAAAAATGTGCCCTATTATATGATGCTTTTGCAAAAGTGTGTTGTGTTAATTGTTAATGGCGAAATCACCTCTAAAAATATATTTTTTTAAATAAATATTTTAAAATTTTCTTTTTTATCTTTTAACTAAAATTTGTATGATCAAATTTTGTAATTATATTATTTTTAAGTATTTTTTAAAAAAGTTATGTTATAAAAGTACACACATCTGCAAAAAAATGCGAACTCAGCACCCTTTTGCAAAACTGTCATATAATAGGGACCTTTTTTCAGTTTTCTCTTAAGAAAATTATGATACACAGCTTGTTTCAGATTCGAATATGATGTAATGCAAGTTAAATTCTCTTCCCGCAGGTCCTTACGGCGATTGGAAACTTCTGCATTTGCTCCATAGCCGTGGGAATGATCCTTGAAATCATTGTGATGTTTCCAGTACAGAAACGCTCTTACAGGGATGGGATCAACAATCTTCTTGTCCTCTTGATCGGTGGAATACCCATAGCTATGCCAACAGTATTGTCCGTCACACTTGCAATTGGTTCTCACCGACTCTCCCAGCAGGTGTGTTGCCTTAATACTCATTAGCCTAATAAATAGTAGCGCATACACTCCTGATTTTGTAAAAATATGTCAACTATAGCTCATATGCTCACTGCTCATGTTGGTGTTTATTCCAAATTTCTCTTGGTTCTTAATTTATTTATTTTTTCAATTTCGAAGGGTGCCATTACCAAAAGAATGACTGCGATTGAAGAAATGGCGGGAATGGATGTACTGTGCAGTGACAAAACTGGAACTCTCACCCTGAATCGGCTCACTGTTGATAAAAACCTTGTCGAGGTATAAAAACTGACTATGAGCCTCTCTACATACATGTATGTATGTGTTGTGTATATGTGATAGTATATCTCAAGAAGGGTATGCCTAACTAGTACACCATGTGCACAGGCGTTTAACCCAGACATAGACAAAGACACAGTTGTCTTGTTTGCAGCCAGAGCAGCGAGAATGGAGAACCAGGATGCTATTGATGCAGCCATTGTTAACATGCTGGCTGATCCAAAGGAGGTAGGAATATAAATTACATTTTTACTTCAAAACCGAAGATAAATGGTTTTGTTCGTGTGCAAAAGGAATAAAAATTAAAATGCCTTCTTGTTTTTTTATAGGCACGTGCGAATATTACAGAAGTCCATTTTCTTCCTTTCAATCCAGTGGACAAACGTACAGCTATTACATATATCGACCATTCTGATGGTAAATGGTATCGGGCCAGCAAAGGCGCTCCTGAACAGGTACTTGTAAATCGAAATTGTATGACTAATAGCGCAAAACTAGCAAGCTATAATACATTTATTTCATTTTATTTGTATTGTTTTCCTGAATATCAGATTCTAAATATGTCTAAAGAGAGAGACGAGATTGCTGCGAGAATGCACAACATCATTGAGAAGTTTGCTGAGAGGGGTTTACGTTCTCTCGGGGTTGCTTATCAGGTAAAGCTTTCTTGAACCAAGGTTCGATCAAATAGATCCTAAATTGTTAAATCTATGCCTTCCCGACGCGATCGTTGGACAATATTCCATTTCAGGAAGTTCCCGAAAAATCTAAGGAGAGTCCTGGCGGCCCTTGGACGTTTTGTGGCCTGCTGCCCTTGTTCGATCCACCTAGGCATGATAGCGCAGAGACCATTCGCAGAGCACTTAACCTTGGAGTTTGCGTTAAGATGATCACAGGTAATAATTTTGCTTGATCCTAGTTCTGGTTGCAGTAGCAATAATGTTGGTTTTCCTACTAATGTAGGTGACCAACTGGCAATTGCAAAGGAGACAGGAAGGCGACTTGGTATGGGAACAAACATGTACCCTTCTTCATCATTGTTGGGCCGTCACAAAGATGAAGACGAATCTCACGAAGCTCTTCCAGTTGACGAGCTTATCGAAAAGGCAGATGGGTTCGCT
Source organism: Geranium brycei (assembly GCA_036897365.1). Lineage (NCBI taxonomy): Eukaryota > Viridiplantae > Streptophyta > Magnoliopsida > Geraniales > Geraniaceae > Geranium > Geranium brycei. The sequence goes on from JAYMTP010000055.1 coordinate 44,667, forward strand.
GGCGTATTCCCTGGTATTTGAATCCTTCACCTCTCTCAAACAGACCGCTCTATCCTTACAACTCCTAATACTAATCATCATTATGCTACTTTCAGAGCACAAGTACGAGATTGTCAAAATCTTGCAGGAAAAGAAGCACGTGGTGGGAATGACTGGAGATGGAGTCAACGACGCCCCTGCCCTGAAAAAGGCAGATATCGGCATTGCAGTGGCAGATGCTACAGATGCTGCAAGGAGCGCTTCAGATATAGTCCTTACTGAACCTGGCTTGAGCGTGATTGTTAGCGCTGTGCTCACCAGCCGCGCTATATTCCAAAGAATGAAGAATTATACAGTTGAGTATCGCTTTCTTCTACCTCTTGACCAATAGTCAACTTTCACTTCTGCTCTCTATGTGGCTTCGTGCTTCTGAGTGATTTTTAAAAATATGCAGATATACGCTGTTTCCATAACCATTCGGATTGTGGTAAGTTATGTTCATTTCCCATTTTTCCAATTCCATAATAGTTATTACACAAACTTTTAAAATTCTGATATTTCAATATCAATATCAAAGACTGAGACCACATGGTAGGTTCAATCCCCATCCTGTCGATATTGCTGTTTAATTCTTGCTGATAAAAAAGTATCAATATAAATTTTATTGCATTGCATTGCATTGCAGCTTGGATTTGTGCTCCTAGCGCTGATATGGGAATATGACTTCCCGCCTTTCATGGTTCTGATCATAGCAATCCTGAACGACGGTAACACTACACACAATTCCGCTCTATCTTGAATCTATTGACAATGCCCTCATCTTCATTATCGACACATTTTCTATTCAGGAACCATAATGACGATTTCAAAGGATCGGGTGAAGCCATCCCCGATGCCTGACAGTTGGAAGCTCAATGAGATATTTGCAACTGGCGTGGTCATTGGCACGTACCTGGCATTGATCACCGTCTTGTTCTACTGGATTGTGGTCGACACCACTTTCTTCGAGGTATCATCGACTAGGTTTTCAGTTCAAGGAAGTATTACTATTTGTGCATGACGGGTTAAACTTTTCGATGCAGACGTATTTTGGTGTGAGGTCGTTGACTGGCAGCAGCGAGGAGGTCTCTTCAGCCGTGTACCTGCAAGTCAGTATCATCAGTCAGGCTCTCATTTTCGTTACGAGGAGCCAAAGCTGGTCGTTTGTGGAGAGGCCTGGTACTCTGTTGATAATCGCTTTCGTGGTAGCTCAACTGGTAAGCTTTATGTGACTCTTAGCTTAAACTCTTAGCTGAGTTGCATGTGACTCTTAGCTTAAACTCTTTAGTTGAGTTGCTTCTAGAGCAAGTAACAAGTAACAGAACATTTGAATTATACATGGAGGCGGCTTCACCTTTAGTCTTATTCAACATGAGCCCAAAATAGAATTTAAAGTGTCTTCAGTTATCAGCATAAACTTTTAGTTGAGTTACCTGAAGGATCGGTTTGGTTCAATTTTGATTCGAATTGGTCCAAAATTGAACCAAACAGTTTGCTCGGTTCATGTGAATTGATTTTCATGATTTTCCCACTTTTATGGCATGTTTAATTTATTTTCTGCTAGCCTAATATTTTTAGGCCTAATATCGATGACCTAGAATGAGTTGTTCAAACAAATCGATTTTTGATTTGGTTTTCTATTGGTTTTACTTCTATGAACCAGAACCAAACTAGCTCAATTTCATTTTTGCTTATAACCAAATCGAACTATTTCAATTCTATTTGGTTAGGCTTTTCTTGGCCCGGTTTGAGTATTTTTTTGAACAGTAAGATTTATGCTTATTTATCGTGTGAACGAAATAAGCAGATTTTCAACTATCAACTTAAGCTTTCAGTCTGGTACAAGAAAATATTGATTGAATTATCTATGGAGGTATCGAATTATCTAAGCAGGTATCGTATTTTTCATCAAAACCTTTTGCAGGTGGCTACCGTAATAGCAGTGTATGCACATATCAGCTTTGCTTACATTAGCGGCATAGGATGGGGATGGGCTGGCGTTATATGGCTATACAGTTTGATCTTCTACCTACCGCTCGACATCATCAAGTTCTTAGTCCGCTATGCCCTGAGCGGAGAGGCATGGAACCTCGTGTTCGACAGGAAGGTCAGGCACAAAACGTTCGGTTTTCCTGATAACATATCCATGTTCAACATCTTCTTGAAATGACATTTTGTGTTTTGTGATTGTGACTCAGACGCTCTTTACTTCCAAGAAAGACTATGGGAAGGAGGATCGGGCGGCTAAGTGGATACTTTCTCAGAGAAGCCTGCAAGGGCTGATGGCCGCGGACCTTGGAAGCCCCGGACCCAGAACACGATCTTCTGTGCTTGCTGAACAAGCAAGGCGCCGCGCTGAGATAGCCAGGTATTTTTACAGCTTGTGTCGTCGCTCTCTTGAGAAAAGCACGAGTTATGACATTTTGAATGTTTCTTTGCCATTTTCAGGTTGGGCGAGATGCACACGCTGAAAGGGCACGTAGAATCGGTCGTGAGGCTAAAGAATCTTGATTTGGCCATGATCCAAGCTTCTTATACAGTTTGAAACCGAAACATGATCATCATATTGTTGAATTCTTCTATGATTGTGTCCTGCAGAAGATTTCAGTTCAAGGCTCATTGACCAAAGCACGGGTGATGCTCTCTAATTTTGTAGGCTCAATGTAATGTACTGCAATTTTCACGAGCTTAGGAATTTCATGTTTCTGAGATTTTCATGTAATTTGTTCAGACAACTCAAACCCATATCAATAAAACTTTGTTCATCACAAGCTTTCTCTTCACAATACAGATACTGTCATAACATGAAACATCAATGAGTTCAAAGTTTTTGCCCGTTAAGGCGGACCAGGCCAATGACTCGAAAACTAGTACCTAAACTTATCAGATAGCGGACATTTGAAGTTTGCGGGCATTCCCTAGCCTAATCGAGTTTACATAATCAGTCGGGCAATGATCAGAAACGCCAGGAAGCACAAGACCTACTAACCTCTGCAGAAACGTGAACCAGCCCTCTCTGTACTCTGGACCGTACATAAAACCCATTGCAACACTTCTGATCAGCTCCCAACCAGCATTCACATACTGTGGAATCAAGTGCCTCATGCCAAAGAAGTTCGGGTTTGGCTCATTGACAACCACCTGCAAAGATATATGAAATTAGTACAAACCGAACAAGTCGTTATGGTTTAAGGATGTTTTGAGGGCAAGAGAGTGTTACTTTCTCCATATAGAAGCTGTCATAGTAAAAACAGACACCAAAATGCTTGTACAAGAAGGTTTTGTCGTCGTAGGGTAGCCTTGGCACAACGTCGTTGCAGTAAACCACTCTGAAGTACCTCTGAGTCGGGTTTCCCAAACGGGATTCCACGAACCTCCCCAACCGCTCGTTCCCAATCCTAGGTTGTCCAAACGTGTAAACGCCCAAAAGCCTCTCCATCAGCTCCTCCTCTTCGTGCAGCATCAATACTGTCGGAAACAGTATTGCAAGCGCGCCACCCAGGCTGTGCCCGGTGATTACAAACCGCGCGTTCTCGTGCTCCTTGAGGAGCTTCTTCAGCTTGAGCCTCACGACATAGTACCCTGATCTCCCTCCCATGTCTGGAGGGATTAACCTGCTGTTTTCGGAAGAGAGGGGATCGGTGTTTAGGCTCTTCGCCTCAAGGTGGTTTTGGAGAGTGGCGATATCAGCTCTGCTGCCCAAACCCAACGCTTCTAAGAACCCGATGTGGACTTTTCCCACATTTGGGATGTCGTACCAGGAGTAGTCGAAATCTGTGATCCAATCATCGGCATCAAAAGGCTCCGTGCCCCTGAAGCTCACGAGGATCAAGTTCGCGTCTTTGGGCTTGTCGCAGATTATGAACACCTGGGTGTCCATCTCCTTATGGTAGTCTAATCCAACAAAGAATCGGGAAAAAGGAACACACGACCAAAATTATAGACCATGACATCGAATAATAAGCAAACAACCACAAATCATACCCTCGAGACGATTCCTTACCATTCCAACAGTTGAAGAAGTCGACGAAATGCATCTGCATTTCAAATCAATAAGGTTCCAATTATGCAACTGCATTTGTAAATGAAAAGCTATACAAATCTAAGATAAGATATTACAAGATAATATTACGCAGACCACCTTCCAACTATGAAGGACAACATTGCGAACAACTTTTTCGTTCTCGTAGACCAATTTGGATGACATCATGCAGAGGTCAACAAGAGACTGGTCTCCCAACTCTACTCTTATCCTGCTATTGCTACCCCCAGAAACATACTCATCGATGTAGTTCCTGTGGTATAGATTTATCCGGCCATCTAAATGCCCGATAATACTCAAGAAAGTCTCTGAATCTCGCTGTGGAATCACCACCCGCCCTGCTTTGCCATTACCATTACAACAACTAATCGCATCGCCAACACAACCAATATAATGCACAACAGTCTCATTTACTAGCATTTGCACCAAAATCTAATGAAGATCAAAACACATCCTAGACCCTAATCTATTTCATATAATCCATGTTAGTACCTCAAATTTATTTTCCGAAAATCAATCAATTTAGTCAAAACTTCCCCATAATTCACATGACAAGGTACCTCAAATTTAATGCACAGCAATCTCATTTACTAGCATTTGCACCAAAATCTAAAGAAGACCAAAACACATCCTAGTCCCTACTCTATTTCATATAATCCATGTTAGTGCCTCAAATTCATTTTCCAAAAATCAATCCAATTTAGTCAAAACTTCCCCAAAATTCACATGACAAGGTCAAATCTGAAAGAAACCATGATAATGCACAACTATATCATTTACCAACATTTGCACAAGAAATCTAACGAAGACCAAAATAATGTATTTCATAAAATCCATGTTACTGTTAGTGCCCCAAATTTATTTTCATTCAATTTGACCTAAAGTTCCAAAAATCAATCCAATGTAGTAAAAGCTTCCCCAAAATTGACATGACAAGGTCAACTCTGAAAGATACCACAACTTTCCCCCCAATTTCCTTATCATACTAAAAAACCCACTAATAAAAATTGCATCTTTCCCCAATAAATTCAATGAAAGCTGTCATTATCCATACAACAAATCCACTGCTAAATCCAAATGAGCCAAATCTCAATAATCCAACCACTAGAATCCAAAAACTGAGCCTCAGCACTGTCAATTTGGTCAGAAACAGCAACAAAATCAGCTTAAAATGAAGTGAAAAGAAAAATACCACGGATAAGGTTGGAGATAAGGCCACAGAGGTTGTTGTTCAAGAAGAGGAGATTGAGAACGAAATCAACCATAAACCCAGTCCACCGCAAGGGCTTCCGGAAAAAAGCTAACAGCTTTCGAGCTAAAATGGAGACCATAATGACCCACCTCCGATCTTTGTCGCCGGAGAGCCCATTTTCCAGAGCCCCGGCGGGACCTTGGAGAAACTTGGAGCCGCACAGAGCATCGTCCCAGACGGTGTACCTGAACAGGTCCCACAAGCCTCCTCTGTTGGAGCTCACAATCAAGTAATTGGCACTGAAATCGGAAACTGCATTGGACCCACAACCAGAATCGGCCATGGAGACGAAGATGATTGATGATCGGTGTGTGTGAATTGCTTGGAGAAGAAAGGGAGGTAGCATTTACATGTACAGAAAGGTGGCTTGTGTTCTTGGGTATTGGGTGCCACGTGTGCACCCACCTGGACAGACAATGTCTTACGTTTGATGCTTCATTAATGTGTCTCATGCTACTCGGACACGCCAATTGTGTTCCCCACCACCACTTATGGGTCGAGCCAAGTCCACTTCACATTTGGGCCTAAAAGGTTTTACCTTAGCCCAATACTGAAAAAGTTCAAAAGTTGGAGACGATAAAATACGATATATCTAAATAAGATTATGTGATTGGAAAAATGATTGACTTGACGGGCTGACAATTTCGTATGAGAGTGTCTTGGGTAGAGCTATAAAGGAGCCGAGCTTTTATGTTTGAGATCAATTCGTTAAATATTTTCTTTTCATACTCGTTATAATTGAACTTAAGTCGAATTTGAGTTTAAAGTTAAACTCATTTAATAAAAATGTCGAATTTAAACCTGACCTCTTGTTTAATTTTTAATTAATTATTATACACTTATACTGATATCAGGAACGTGATTTCTTGTAGATCGAACTATACATTCACACAAAACACGCCTCCTAGTGAGAACTTTATGAATTTTGGCTTGCATGAAGAAGTTAAATTTAAACAAACTAATTACCTACAGGGCATGCATGCAGGTGTCAATTAATCAACCAATCTTATTACGTACCTTGCTAGGGTTCCTATTGATGAATAATAATTTTAATACAGGTAAACCAATAATAGGAAATGGACTGATAGTAGAAAAATATAAAGTACTATTATAATAGGAAATAACTCTAATGGATGGCACGAATTGATATAAAGTAGAATAATATAATATTAAATTAATGAATATTGAATATTTGGATTACAAGAAACATATTTATTAATAAGGGAAAATGACACTTAATTACACTCTACTACACGGTAAATGATTTTGATTTCAAAACTAAATCGCACCTGTTGGATCAAAAGAGTGATTGTGAATATTCACTTTCATATTGATCTACACACCTGTAATCGGAATATTTCATCAGAAACATTACACCGATATTCCTCAGTCGGCAAAATCAAAGTAGATGTTTCACGCCACCTACCTCCCACAATTGAGTCGTTGATGAGCTCTGTCATTCTACCAACTGGAATTCGACTGAAATGGAGAATATGTGATTTAATCTCTCATTTAAAGAGCATTGATCATTATCATAAACGTGATTTTAGGAATCTCAAATTCAATTCATTTCAAAATGACTATTGTGTCCCTGTTGACCCGTTTGGGAACAAGAGGCCAAGTGGCATTGATGCTGTTGCTATTTGACTTATCAAGGGTAAAAGTGTCAAATTATCATTGCCTTTGGGTATTGAGTCGAGTGGTGGTATATCTTCACCACCTTGATGTCCAAAGGCACTAAACTTCCTGCCACTACGTCTATGATAATAACTTAGACATGTCCATCAAAAACTGCGGGTGAAGTAACATATATATATATGTGCACATTCTCTTTATAGTTTTAGATATATTATAACGAAAAATATCCAACACGAACACAAACAAATAATTAAACACTAAAAAAATTATGTGGCCACGACAATCTGTCGATTACCTCTACTCAATGGTAGAGGAGATGAAACGATTTGCTCGATCGCTCCAAGATCGATCAGATCTATTACTAGTTATGTTACATTAGTGCAGTATACTTATAATGTTAGATTATGTCAATGTCAAATCAAGCAAGAAATCGTTGTTTTATTTCATGTGTTGATTTATTGATTTTCCCGTTTAGATTATTACTTTATATATACAATTATATTAAGTTGAGTCTCACACTATTGGTAAAGAAGTCTTAATTTCGAATCTCTATCAGAAGACCAAAAGTAGTCTTACTATAATGGGAAATAACTCTAATGGATAGCACGAATGAATATATATGCTAGAAGAATCATATAAAATAATAATGATTAATTAATTATGAATACTTGGATTAGAAGAAACATATTCATTCATTAATAATATGCATATATAAATATAAATTTTGGGCACATATATATATATTCTCCTAAAACCCTATACGTACGTCACCGCCGCCGACATGAACACAGCCGCCGCCGCCTTGCTCCGCTCTCTACGACGCCGCGATATTGCACTATCGGCTCACAGACATGTTCGTATCCTAATTTCTATTTAATTATTAGTTCAATTTTTATGGAATGATATGTATTTCAGAAATGAATCATCGGTTGACAAAAATGAAAATGATGTGTGTATTGTTGATTCTGCTACTACCCATACAATTCTTAAAGAAAAGAAATATTTTTCATCTCTAACCTTGGTTGAGGCAAATGTTAACACTATTATGGGTTCTGCAAATATTATAGAAGGCTCCGGAAGAGCTTCTATATTGT
>JAYMTP010000056.1:0-52638 GCA_036897365.1 Geranium brycei
TCCAAACCATAGTCGATTTCAACAAAACCTCGTCGATTTCTTTAAATCATCATCGATTCATCCAAACCCTCGTCAATTTCGACACCCGAGCTCCTCGATTTCACACCAAGTTCATCGATTTTGCAATGATTTAATAACAATGAGACAAAAGTTATTTTTGGTGACCTAACAAATTAAATTAGAATTTTGATGACCTAAGTGAGACTACAAACTTTTGCGGTGACCTAAGTGAAATTACCCCTTTTATCTAACGAGAATATAAATTCTCAAATGTTTTTTTGTTGTTGTCTTTTGTGTGGCAATGTTGTTCCATTTTGTGATCTATAAACTATAATTTTATTTTATGATTCTAGGTGTATTATTGAATATTATTACTATACAATTATAATATTTATTTCAGTTGTGGTGGTTGGTGATAGGGCTGCTCAAAGCCGGTTAATTAAAACTAAAGTCCAAACCAATAACCAAACCAGTTGATTTGATTTCTAACTTTATGAAATGAAACCAGTCCGATATTGATATCAAATCATAAATTAAACGGCCAACTTTATTGGTGGGTTTTCCAATTAAAATCGAACTGTTATGAATAAAATATGGGCCTAAAAACTAGCCCAAACCAAATTGGTTTTTCGATTCAAAGTGAACCGGTTTTGTTGGCTCTTACATGTGGACTCCTCATGGACATCGATTTGGAAGATCGATGGATGATATAAAACCACACACGGTGTATTAAACCAACTCTAGTTTACTCAGTTAACAGTAATTTTGTATAAATCAAACCAAAACTGAACTGATTCCTTCTGGTTCTTGAGTCCAAAAACCAAGATCAATTTCTTTGGATTTCAATAACTTCAATTTTGATTCCGGTCGGTTTACTAAATTTTAATTAATTTCGAGCCGCCCTATTCGACGATGCATCATAAGTAGGAATGACTAAAGTCGTAAACAGGTTTGAATTTGGCGTCTTATCTTTCAGTTTTGTAATTTATTTGTAGTCATTCGATGACAAGCACACTTTCTTTAAAATAAAATGGTTAAATAAATAACTTTAAAATTAAACAATCACGCGAGCATGAAAAATGCCATAATTGCAAATTTGATAATTATTAAATGAGCACATAAACATTCATATCAATCATTCAATTCAATTCAAAATCTTTAAATATTTATTTGATTGATAACAAAATTTACATTTTTCAGATGTAAAACATGAAAAACATTTTAGACAGAACACTGATATTCAATCCATGTAGAGTGACTCGAGATGGGCACCTAGGAATGACAAAATATCCCGTCCCTGATATATTAAAACACATATTTAATTAAAGCAATATTTTCTAGGAACACCTGAATGGTGCAATAACAGAGGGCCTACTGGTTCATAATTCATAGGGGTTCAAAGCTAATAACACTGAAGACAAATAACTCTTATTTTATGGGTTATAGCAATCAAAGTTTTTTTTAAAAATGACAGTTACTGTACTGAGATCAACAAAGTCTGGGAAAAAATATTCATGAATACCATATTTCTCAACAATGCCAAAGAAAAAAAAAACTAAAGAATCGACTTTCCTTCCATATATTTCAGAAATTTGCAAAAACAGTTTCCATGTCTGATCTCAAAACCAATGTACAATCCCTCAAAATTGTGAGGAGATTTTTCTGATCAGAACCGTTATGTTTCAGCTGAAGAACACATTCGCCGCACAATTCCTCACCTGCAGCAGAAAATTCCCACAGAAACAAAATCAGCCCGTTTTGTGCATTTGAGTATGATGAATTATCATTAGCATGGATTCGTAGAATTGATCCTATGGTTACAGTTTTGAAAAAATAAACTCAGTGTGTTTGTGCCTTTTTAGAATCTTGAATTGAACTTTTTTGCCTGTTAGAACTCATCATACTCGAACCCCACAAAAAAGCACAATCTTTGTTGTTCCTCGCCTGCAGCAGAAAATTCCTACAGAAACAAGATCGACCCGTTGTGTTTTTTTTGAAGCGTTCGAGAATGATGACTTATCATAGCATGGATTTATCGAATTGATCCTATAGTTATGTTGACATTTGTAGAATTTTGAGATGGAGTTTTTTGCCTGTTACACAAACAAATTGATTTGATTTGTGCATGAAATGTGACGAATGAGATATAAAAATCACACCTTTGCTTGGGACAAAGAGTGGTTTGTTAATTTTTGGTCACAGCTCAATCTTCATGATCATCTTCACCTTCTGAATCTGCAGAATATTCACAAGAGAACAAGATACAAAAAAATCAGACAGTGAAATAGTGATATAAATCTTGAGGAGTAAGTTAAAGTTTGCATTATGGTTCATCCATATTAGCTGTTTCTTGCATACCAGATCGAACATCATCGCTGAGCTGGCCTCTTGCCTGGATTTGCTTCACGAGCATTCGATATATCAGCACCCACCAGTATATGTGAAGAACGAGCAAGCAATACAGGAGAGTGTTGAAAATGTAATAATAAATCGGTCCTTCCACCGTGTGCTTTGCTTTGTCCAATGTAAGAAGAACTTCATAGCTATGAAGATGATACGAATATAGAAAATATGCATCAGATGGATAAAACCAATTGACTAACATGAATTGTGCATCGACTTGTACAAACCTCGTGCTCCAGAGGATCCAAAACGGGTAGTAGATGAGGCGCAGCAAGATCCAAGATAAAACAAAAAAAATGAAGGAAACGCTAGCGGTTGCTTCAGCTCCACCGTATTTGGACATCTTCCCTATCTCGAGAAACACATCACTAGCATCGTGAAGAGCTAGAACAACTGAACCAACACGAGCAAACCTGTGAGGAATAGCATTACAAGGAAATAAATTATTATTATTGGGATTTTTACTTAAGGAGCATGATCAAGCTACAAAAAATTAGCTCCATCAGAACATACCTGAATATGTAAGACAGCACGATGAGAATCACCGTTGCAACGTGATGGCTCATGGATACCCCGAAATCAGAACGCCTTGTTTCCCAGAATATCAGAGCAAATATGGAGTATGTGTAGAACCCTGCAGCATACATATACACCGTCTTCAACTTTAGCCTGGAATTTACAACACGTATACTCATTACAGTTCATAAATCCAAATCACAAGTTTCTGAAACGTAGGCAGGAAATTTTACTTGATTTTTTGGTCAGGCCATACTTGATCTCCCGGTCCTACCCAAAAGTATCTTGTATTCGTAAACCAGGGCTCATTGTAAGTTACAGATATAACAAGAAGCTCTCCCGAGAGAAAATATATAAATTTCCAAGCTGACTCCTTAAATTTTTTTATCTTCTTCGTTCTCTCCGCTGACGCGAGATCCAGCGTCAGATTCCCACTCCCAAAAATAAACCGTTCAGCCAACTTCTACAACACATATATTCATTTAAAACTTACTTGAAGTAAAAATCTATCAACAAGGGAATGCCAAACATTTGTAAGAAAACCAGGTACAGTATCCATGAATAAACAGCTGCATCTTTTTATAACTATTAATATATTTATCAATGTGGTTTTGAGTCAAATATGATACAGCAGTACCAAAGGAAAGATACTAATACATCATATGGATCTCCAATCTTTATCTCGTCAATCTTTTTTCCCACCTATCAGAATATAGCATCGCTCAGCAGTCACCACTTGTTTCAACTTTCAAGATCCCCAGGTACTTTCATCGGCTTGAAGGCCACCTATACACCCTCCTTATTACTTACCCTCCAATATTAGCAAACCAAGAGTTCAGCTCTATTTTGATTTTGCTATACATTATGGTGTGTATATATATATAGGTACCCCCTAAATCAGTGTTATGAGGATGATCACTCTAATCTTCAGTGTGGGGAAGCATGCTTGCAGAGGCTCCAAGCACCATCTCTTAACATAAGGATGCGCTTTTGCTCCCCCAGCCTCCAATGAGATAATACGTTTATCCAAATACAATTTACGATGGTTCATCCAAGCGAATTGATACCTCATGGCTGAGATCCTTATTCAAAACTCCACCTAATACTCTATATGCCTACGCACATTCCTCACCCCAAGTTAACGGATTTGTGAAAGGACTCTGAGCAAATCCTTCATTCTGTGGAAAATTCATCCTCTAAGTAATCTATGAGCATAGAATTGAATGTTGCTTGATTCTATTAAAGACTGAATCGTAGTATAGTATACTATGTCAAACAAGCTTAATATCAACTGTAAATTTTGATTACCATGAGCATATCGAACGCGAAAGAAGACTTATATAGACAAGTGCCACAATGCCAGTCACGCGCTTTGCAATGAACAAAAGCCTACCATTTACAATGCAAGTACAAATATCAAACCTAAACAATCTCTACCCACATTGGCAAATTTTGAGCACTTGGACCTTCTCACTAAGCAAGCTATTCACTAACAGGATATTCATGATAAAAATCAACATCAGGGCACAATAACTCAGCATAGATTCACACAATAGCATCCATCAACTTCTCCATCTCTTTCACAGCGGCTGATCAGAAATCTCTTTCACAGTAAGATACACACACATTTACAAACAAATGGTTCACACTTCACACCAATCCAAAAAGGCCATAACTAGCTACCAACACAAAACACAAACAACCCGTGAAACAAAACTGAAGGACCCATCTGGATTTTGACAAAAAGACACTCCACAGCTTTGTCAGGTCATTAAAACTCAAACAATTATGAACCTGGAAGACGAATCGATCGAGGAAGAAGCGAACGGTGGGGAAGAGCAGAGCAAAAAATGGAAGCAACGCGAAATCTTCGTAGTCCGGATACGCTTCCTGCTCCCAGTCGATGGAGTTGATGTATTGAACCAAGCCCATATCAGATTTTCCGAGTTTCGACTATTTTCCCGGAACAATACCAGAAAATTTTCCCAGGAAACAAACACCACCAGTAGTGGCTCGATCGCACGTAAAAAGGTCGGCTCTTGGAAAAAGACTGTTTTTCTTGCCCAGATTGGAGGAAGGACGATACTCTCAAACGGGCCGGGCCGTTCCCAAAATACTCTAATAGGCCCAGTCATTCGGCCCATATCACAAGGCCCGTTAAATCCACGGTTACGCGGCAACCAAACACTATATCTAGTTTCCGAGCCGAATCGAATCTCTATTTGGCATGACTCAGCTCACTTTGTGAAAGAAGTATTTGGCTCGAGTTCGATTCGAAAGAAAATAAATAAGCTTGAACTTGAGCTCAGTTCAATTAATTTTCAATACAAATGCGTATTAAAATTTAAAATAATTAATTAATTATTAAATGAATCAGCTCGAGATCTGTTTTAACAGTCTAATTTTGTCATAAATATTTATTAAAAACTAAAAATTATACGAATACAAATATATAACTAATTAAATATTAACGAGCCTTAAAGGGTCAGGCTCGAGCTCGACTAATTTATCAAACGAACTCAACTATGAGTGGCTCGAGCTCGATTATAACGAGACCGGACTCAATAGTTAACAAATCGAACTCGATCGGCTCGTTTACAGCTTTAGAGATGGGCACTTTGTTAAAAAAATCTAAAAGGGTGGGCACGGTAACGAACAAGCAGAACCAACTCGACTCGGAATCATCATGTAAAATATGGTTTGACTTTGGGACTGGTTCCGGTCTTACCTAAATAGAATCAATTAATGTTCGATCTCAAATCATTCGACGAATTTGAGCCCCGCTTACAGACAACATTAAATTTTCAATCATAAAGAAATAGTGAAAAATAAATATTAACACTTACCTCATGTAATTATTACAATCCAATAAGAACGTAAAGTTTGCAAACAAAATAATATACATGACCAAACGGAAGGCAAACACATGACAACCTGAATCCTCGTCGTTCGTTCGATTCTTATACGTAGTTATGATTTTTGAGAACCTAAGACCAAAGTTAAATCGAATGATCCTCTCGAATTCATAATCAAAATCAAACCATCTTACCAAGCCCGGTTGGGGAACTGTTCTGGGTTTAAAGTGTTCACCCCTCCCAACCCATCCTAACAGGCCCATTCACTAAGCCCGTAACACAAGGCCCATTAAACCCGCCACCCAACGTAAACACTATCTCTTCCCAACGGTTCATAACCACAGAGAAGCGAGAACGAAACGCACCACAATCTCCATCTCCACCGCCGCGGAGAGATCCAACGGTCCAGATGCTTCCACGCGTCGCGATCCATCCGATCCCCTCCCTCCGCCGCCCCTACCCCAAGATCCGGAGCTCCGGCGTCAACTACTCCATCTCCGACGAGTCACTAACCTCCCAAGGCTTCACTCTCCGGCGCACCACCGACGGCCTCAACCTCGACCAGCTGAACAAGATCTTCGTCGCCGTCGGGTTCCCCAAGCGCGAGCCGGAGAAGATCAGAGTCGCGCTCGAGAACACGGACGCGGTGGCGTGGATCGAGTGCGAGAGGACGAGCCGAGCCGTGGCGTTCGCGAGGGCCACCGGGGACGGCGTGTTCAACGCCATCATATGGGACGTGGTGGTGGCGCCGCCGTTCCAGGGCTTAGGGCTCGGCAAGGCGGTGATCGAGAGGCTCGTGGAGGAGCTGGTCCAGAAAGGGATCGGGAACATCGCGCTCTACTCGGAGCCCCGGGTCCTCGGGTTTTACCGCCCGCTGGGCTTCGTGGCCGACCCGGGTGGGATCAGGGGTATGGTCTATAGAAGAAAACCCAAAAAGAAATGAAGAAAAAAAGATTTTACGATTTGATCCTTTGTATTTGTTTTGTTTCGATTTGATTCCTCGGATTCTGGGGTGTAATGTGTGTAAACGAGTCGAATCGGACGTCAGTTTAGCGCCCAGCCTCGTCCAAAACAAATGTTCGGTTCTTCTTCGAGCTTTACACGAGATTATACGAAACGAAGTCTGAATTTGGCTAAGCTCATGAGCTCGAAATTAGTCACATTCGAGAGCTCACTTCATTCGTTTAGTTTTTATCATAAATATTCATTTATGTCAAACAAAATATTCAAAATTAATTCAAGTGAAAATAACAAGAAAGTGTTCCCAACGCTGAGCATTAAGAATGATTTTTGTTATAAAGTGCTAAATTTTGTACGATCAAATTTTTAGTTAAAAACAAATTTTACGGACAATTTTATTATTTTGAAAAAATCAAAGTTCACAAGCGACATTTTGTTGTTGTTATTATATTATTTTGAAAAAATGTTGTTATATTATTTTGAAAAAATCAAAGTTCACGAAAGACATTTTGTTGATATTAATGAATTACCCAGCAGTTTCTTACAAAAGTGTAATAGCATAAACATCTTTTTTTTACCATTTTCTTAGTTAAATACTAAATTAGCTGTCTAGACTCAATTTGATTAGTTAATTTCATCGTTGGTATAAGAATATATAAGTAATTAATTATATACTAAATGAGCTGGTTTGCAAGCTCGTCTTCAACTTGAACTCGAACAAAACCCATAGAATTTTCCGTAATTGCAAATGAAGTTAGCTTGGGAATTTCTTTTTATGGTGTATTCATAACTACACACAACACATGAGAGGAGAGTTAAATTTCACAGAACTGTTTTATTTGTTCAGTACAAAGTTATTACATGACACCCTACCCATCTACACAAGCCAATACAAACAAGTAATGCTACGCACAAAAACATGCTTCCCACGGACGCATGCATCTCCTCCTCGGGAAGAAACTACAAGGCGTGAACAGAAAGATGCAACGTAAGACATCTGAAAATCAAACGGCAAGAAAACCTTAGTCCCATTTTGGTCTCCCCACGAGAAATAGAACCAAAGCAATTCTATGAAGTTTGATGCAAATAATAAGAAAGTAACTGAACTGCAATGCCGGTCTTAATTTCAGTTTGTCGACTACATCCTATCGATTACATTGTTATATCAACAACATTACATGTGATGGCACAAGAGAATCATTACAAAACTATACATCCCTAGTCGAGCTTCTAAAAACAATAAGTAAACCGAGTAAATTTTGAAAAGCAATGCCAAGTCATAAGCATTTGCTAATGTCTTAGTTCTCAACAGGCCGATAAACAAATTACTCGTCGAAATAAGTATACATCTTAGAACTCAAAACCCCCAATAATCTCCACATAATATCAACTACCTTAAAAGTTTCTATGCGCCTTAAACCCGAACAATTCACAACAAGCCCAGAATCCAGATCACAATCCTCCAAGCTCAACAAATCACACATCTTTACAAAATCAATAATCATGCATTATGTTCATTCGAATACTTCTAAAGAAGAAGAATACAAGACATTGCAAATGTAAATTCCCTGCCCTCATTTGAAATACACCACAATTCCCTAACATCAAATCTGTATATGAAATCCAATATTTCAAATTCTATAATAGAAATCATGAATTTCAAGATTATAACTCAACCCAATTCCAAATCACATGCATAGGATCCAGCAATAACCTCCACCACAAAAATAAATTTCCCACAAGCAACTAATCATTGAGCATTACCAATCCCTCACAAACCTGAGATTCAATTCTCAAAGCATAAATTAAACCCAGAAGCTGAAATAAACAAAACTCAATTTCCGAACAACCCACATAAATTAATCAACCAATTTACCTCAGAAATTCCGGGAATCGATTCAGGACACGTCCTTGGCGTTGTGCAGGAACGCAGCGGAGCAGAGGATCGTAGCGACGAAAGCGAAAAACCCCAAACCGATGACCAGAGAAATTCCCGCCACCGCCAGATCCACGAGCGACTGCACGCTCACGCCCATCAGCATCGACACCAAGAACATCTTCGATTTTCGATCTGTTTTTGAAGATTCGACCTGGGTTTTCGAGAAACGAGAGTGACCGAGTCACAGAGAAGAGGCGAGAAAGTTACTGATTTTGGGATTTGGATTTGTATTTGGAGGACATGTGATTTTTGTTGCTAGTCTGTGTTGATAGCTGTGGCGTTGACACGTTGGCGCCATCTGAAATGAATGGGCCATTAATTGCAGGGTGCCCCCTACGGTTATGGCTATTTGCATGCTAGGACAAGTAGGTAGGCCCTCCCAAAAATATCCGAATTGGTTCGGTTCAAAATCGAATCGAACCGAAATTTATCGTTCGATATTGGTTTATAAAATAAGAACCGATCAAAAATTGAACTGAACCGAAAATCAATTAATTTGAACACGTAGCTCATTTTAGGCCACGAGTCTTTATTAACTGGGCCACAAAATATCAGGCCAACAAAAATAAGTCAAGACTGGATCAGAACGTGAGAATTTCATGCACATAACGGCCTATAATGGGAGAATTCATGAAATTATGTTCATGAAAACCGAACAGAAAATCGAGTCGAATTCTATCAATTCAGTTTATTGAAACGTGATGGATTGCTACAGGGGATCTGATCGTGGCGGCCATATTGTGACTTGAACCCAGACAAATTTCACACATTATCTGCGCCCATAAACGATAATAAAAAATATAAATTGAGATGATTGAAACCGAAAATGAGACTGATATATTGAAGTCGAAATAACTCAAATTGAAAATCATATCGATCCCTTATAATTTTTTACTTTCTCAGCCCAAAAGTTCAAAATCTATCGTAATAAAGAAAATAACGAACACCCTCCATAAACTCGAAAACAAAGACCCAAAAACCAAACTAACCAAAACCATAGATCATATTCAAACCTAAAATCTAAAACTCCAACCACTTGGTGAAGTAAGTGCAAGAAATAGGAGAAACAATACCATCCGGAGAGCACATATTGATCCTAGGACACACCCCACAAGGAACCGAAGCCAATGCTCCTCCCCCCTCACCACCCTCCCCTCTCCTCCCCCTTCCCCTAACCTTGTAACAAACCTTCCCCGCCTTGACCTTCTCGAACTCCCCCTCCCCCGTGCTCTTCGCCTCCACGACCGAGTTCTCCAGCACCAGCGCCTGCACGATCTCCCCCGCCATCCACGCCTCCTGGATCTCCCCCTTCCTCCTCACGACGTCAAATATCATCTCCATTGTCGCCACCTTGAGCTCCTTGATCGCGTTGAAGCAGTGTATCTTGTAGTTCTCCACGAGGGTCATGTCGAGGGCACCCGCAGAGTGCCAGGCCCCGCCGAAGATCTCGGGGGAGGGCTCAAACTCGGTCGCCATGTAGTGCTTGCCCTTCCCGAACTTGCGGATGGGGACGACTTCCTTGATGAGGTTGAGGGCGAGGAGGTTGGCGATGGATTTTTTGAAGACGGCAGGGAGGATGTTTGGCTCGGTGGGGGTCTTTAGTTCGGATGAGAGGGCGCTCGAGGCGATTCCTCGGTCCTCCCTGTTCTTGATCAGGGATAGTATGCGCTTGTCGGTGGGGGGTAGGGTCCCCCGGGGGGCGGAGCGGGGCTCTGGCGCCTTGCGCTTGCTCATTTCTGTGGGGAAAACACGATTGTGAGTACATTGTCCTTCTGACACGAGATTAGCATGATAAGGGAAATGAAAATCATGCAGGACTGTGTTTGGATGCGCTCGGTCTTGCAAGTGTGCATGAATAACATTTACCGAAAAATGGAAGATGACAATGCAGTCATGGTGTTATGTATTGCTCTCCCACGAATGCACTACATGACATGCATGAGTTCGGTAAATGAAGCTAGAGAACTCGTTTATGTGGAAAAAAAAACACGAGCATGAGTACACAATGCATGGATGAGTTCAATAAATGCAGACAAGTAGTTTACAAAGAAGTCGTTCTTGTGAAAAAAACACGAGCATGAGTTCAGTACATGCTTCGAATTGTAGACTAAAATGCAGACAAGTTCTTTACAATATGAATGCTTCAGAAAATATACATACTACTCTTTGGTTATGGCAGTGTTAGATTTTTACTGAAAGTAACACAACAGGAATCAACAATGCCACTCACTTCCTCGACAGTTAACGACAAGAAAAATAAACGGGTTCTGGATTTAACAATCAATCAGTGAGAATGATAATAGCAATCCTATAAAATCCCGAGAACATGTAACTTTTCAGGGGAACATAATGGCGTGCCACAACTAAACATCAAGAGAAACCAATAAAATTAACACCCACAAGCCAAAAGAGAAACAAAAACATAGGAAACTATAATCGGTGTTATAAGGTTTCGTGTATGAACAAATCAGTCGCAAGATCACTGCAGAAGCTTAACCCAACCCAATGAACACTTGCCATGTCCATAGAAACCAGAGAGCAACATAATCTTCACAAGAAATTCAATTAAAACACAGGCAAATTGAGAGGCTACAAAGGGAATTTTTGCTCTTAAATACACCAAACTGGTACACAACCAAAAAAAATAATTTTCTGCTTCTATGATGTCTCTAAGAAAGAAAATATTCTTCCACAGATCCAATGCTTCCCATTTCAACAGTTTAAGAAACTTGCACATGTAAACTAATCAATACTTATGCATTAACTATAAGCAGATTGAATTGATCATTCACACAAACATAAACCAAACAAACCAGATTGCAAGAGATTGTAACAATTCTCCACCAAAAATTAACATTGAGAGACTAAACAATTCACTATCATGACATAAGCAGTGAAGGCAAGAGCAAAAAAGTGGGGAAAGCTTTTTTTTGGCTCAACCCTCACTTTACAGTTGATAACACAAAATCACAAAGCAAAGTAGTGTCCTTTTTCAACGAACAACAATAATAAACTCTTCCATTCAGATTCACAAGCAGAAACAAAAGGATGATCCAAACACAACATTGCACCATCACCAAAACCCAAAACCTATCAGTATATTATCAACCAGAAAACATGAAATAACAAAAAAAAATCCATTTTATTAGCGACATAGATGATTCAAATCGAAAAGGAGCAAAACCCAGAACTTAAAAAATCGATCAGAACGAACCCAATAGAAAACTCACCGAGTTCGAGCAAGCTGAGTTGAAAAAAAAGGTACGGAGGCTCAACGATGATCACTCTGTCCTGTTAAAAATGTGATTTTTCCGAGAATTTTTGAGGGCACGAACCCACGATTTCATAGATTGTAACTGAATGTAAATTTCTGGGAACTCCAAAAAAGGAAGGAAATAAAAAGGGGCATTCTGGGAATTGAACTCGGGACCTCTCGCACCCTAAGCGAGAATCATACCACTAGACCAAATGCCCTATGTGTTGAAGGGTAAAATTGGAAATATAAGTATACAAAACAGAGGGTTTTCACTTTTCATGGTAAAAATGTACTGACATGGAAAAGGTTTCACCTTTAAAGCCCAAATCTCAGCTGCAAAGCTCTTCACAAAGGTCACTATTCTCATACCCACTTTTTTGTTCACAGCATCTTTAAGATTCTCAGTGCCTTTTTGTGAATGGTGCCTTTTTCCATCTTCAATGTTCGTGAGATTTTACCATTTCACCACTGTGTTTTTGCTTTATTTCTCTTCCAATGCGTCATTAGAGTCTTGTTTTTAAGGGCAAGTCATGGATTCTTGTGAAAGTTTGGATTTTTAGTTTTGAAATTTTCTGGGTGTCACTGATTTTGGTGTTTTACTGTCAAAAACTTATAGATCCTGTGTTCATTATTCATTACCCAACTCAGGTTTAGGGCATTACAGGAAAAAAATTGCAACTTTGTGTCAAAACTTGGTCCCATTAACTATATGAAAGTAGTGTTTTTGTTGTCTCTTCATAGAATTTTGTTGCTTGGTCCCTTTAGGTCTATGTGTTTGAGAAATGCTGTGTTCACTGGTGACAGATTTGATTGGTTTATTTCAATATGTTTCTGTCATTTTGCCAAATATTTGAAATGGGTATTACTTATACTTACAGTATTAGTATCTAAACATCCATGAAATTGATTGTTCAGTGTATTATCACTCGCCATTTCGTATATACTAAATCTAAGCATTGTCATTACGTGTTTGTACCAGAAAGAGGAGGTGTTTTTATTCAACATTATTGTGTCATATTCTGATATTACAGCCAAAGCTAAAATTGAATTCCACATTTCAGGAAATCGCCTACCTAGCTTTATCAACCTGTTGTTTGGGGAAATTAGGATTGTTGCAAATCACGCAGTATCAGTTAGATAATGGTGTGATTATTGGTATAGTACTTGATGATCTGCCTGTTTTTTTCATGTCAGATTGATTGATCGTGAAAAGATTGTCAGTTTTAGCGTTTTTAACCCTTAATATGCATATAGACATGTGTTCATGTGCTTGCGCGCACTCAATCCTGAAAAGGGTCGAAGCGTAGGGGCCGGGTGAAATTTCAACTGAAAAGCAGCGTTCAGGCAGCACCTGAAGAATACGCCTCTGCCCCCACTTGGTGACAACAACGTAAGCGTCGACTGTCCCTCTTTGTTGACATAAGCTAGCAACAGTTCCTCAGCATTCCTAGTGGATAATGTTTCAAAGGCTTTTGCTTGTTATAGTAAATACTTGAATGATTAGCCACTACCACCACCAACTCCACCACCCTTTGTCCTGTCCTCAGGGTATAATTCACTGTCTTAGCCCAAGTCATCATGATATTGATACTAATTTGCTATCCTTGTGATCCAATAGTCCCATGTGCTGTGATTGATGCAGGTGGGGGTTCTCATAGTTAATTTCATCATTCACGATTCTGGATTGATTTGTGTATGCGGCGAGAGGAGATGTGAAATGGTTAATAGCTGTCAGGGAAAATTGCAAAAATGTGCCATATTATATGACATTTCTGCAAAAGGGTATAATTCACTGTCTTAGCTCATGTCATCATGATATTGGTACTAATTTTGCTATCCTTGTGATCCAATAGTTCTATGTGCTGTGATTCTTGATTCAGTGTTTGATTTGTATATGTGACGAGAGGAGCTGTGAAATGGTTAATAATTGTTATTATCAAACTAGCCGGATTAACAAAATGACATGGAGATAGGTTATTTCATATAAAATGATAAACATCTCAATGAAGCAAGTCTATGGAGGCTTTCATGGACTGGCTCGAAGACTCCACTCTGAGGTGAGCTTTGTTGCAGTGCGCGGCGAAAGGGCCTCCGATTTGGATTTCTTTAAGCATTTGCCGGAGATCAGAAGCTTCTTGCTTGAGCTTTTCGTTCTCGTGCACGACCTTGTCGTGGCACTCGCAGACATGGTTGAGCCTGTCCATGATGTCATTGTTCTCTGTCCTGAGGCGGACAACCTGGGACCAGAGCTCGTCGAGGTGCTTCTGCTTCCTCATCCTCGACCTCCTGGCCGATTCCCGATTCGAGATCATCCTCCTCTGCCTCCTCTCGTCGATAATGGTGGTGGCACTCAGCTGCTCCATGTCGTCTGAGGTCGAGTTGTTGCTCACGCTCGACGAATGAGTGAATTGCTCATAACTCGGGATCACATAGTTCAAGAACTCGAGGCTTGGCATGCCAAAGAGCGATGGATCCATGTCTCGAGCGAGCGCTAGATGTTATGCGTATGGCATAGTTTGCTGAGGAACGGTGGTGGATTGAAAGGCTTTTATAGGAGAAAAAAAAGGGTGGGCCAAGAAAATGGAATGGCTTTTTTAAAGGTAAATACTAAATGTCATATATGGAACTGCAATAAGACTCACATTTTTCTCTTATGCTGCATGCATGTTGGTGACTAGGCATGTACATACATGTGCAGGAAAGTCAACCCTTTTCCTCTATGAAGCCAATTTCCAGAGGCGTGAATGATGGAACTTCAAGGCGCTGAACGGGCAATGACATGAGTTTTAAAGGTAACGATAGATCATTAAACAAATTTTAAGCTTCCAATGATTGTATGCATCCATATTATTATAGTTCTGAGATTTGATGACTCCTTAAGCACTTTGGTTATCTGATTTATTAACATCAGTCACCTAGAATCCTAGCCATTTCGTTCTTCTACAGTTGTCGTGGAAATGAACCATGACAAGAACATTTTATCACATCCTCTTATGATATTCTGTTTAATAATCTTTAATCATAGTTCCTTATCTTGCTTTTTAACTGCATTGTTTATGTCAGGGGAAATTGGAAAAAAGTGCCCTATAATACGACACTTTTGCAAATGTGTTGTGTTGTCTGCTAATGACAAAAATATGTTGTGTTGTTTACATTCTTTTGTTGCAAAATGTGTGTATTTTTATGAAAATGACGAAATTTCCCATGAAATTAAGAGTCAACTTTTATCACATAATTTTAACTTAAGAATAGTTTAACTAAAAAATTAAACCATACAGATTTTTTTAAAAATCTGATCATACACATTTTAGTTAAAAGATAAAGACATTTATTTTAATTTATTTTTAACTTCATGTGTAATTTCGTCATTTTTATAAAAATACACACATTTTGCAAAAAGATGCAAACACAACACATTTTTGCTGTTAACGAACAACAAAACACCCTTTGCAAAAGTTTTATATTACAGGGGTTCTAAAAAAATTATGTTGATGGCAATGTTTTGAAAAAAAATTCTGCTTTCTAGTTATCAGAAACCCTTTTCTCTAATCTCTGTTTTTGGGCCAGCCGCATTGATTTGGAGGTGATTGAAGAAAAGGACAGTTCTTTCGGGTTATCCAAAGTTTTATCCACACAAGGCATCGCCTCTATGAAGGGTAAGATCAAGTTTGGCTCTTTACTTCTTTTCTGTATTGGATATATTTTCAATATGCTTGTGGCTGATCTGATTCAGCTTAAGACTTAAGAGGTACACTAGCATTGCATAAAGTAGAGAGAACTTAGAAAGCGAAAAGAAGATTAGACGAGAAACCAAAAGTGATCTCAAATCTATTAGCTAAGGTTATAGGCTGCAAGTTGCAGAGACAAAAAATGTGGTTTCTTGCTGTTTTCTGATAGAGTGCAGTGTTTTGGGTTTTGGCATAGATTATTCGTTTCTTTTTGTGGCAACGCGTCGTATAGGTGATTTTCCACTAACTAACCTTGGATGGGAGAATTTGGATTGCTATTTTTGGGCAGAAAATGGATAAGTTTTGTGTAGTTTTGGTATCTGTAACATCTGCAGAAAATGATCCTTGGAAACCAGAAATAGGATTGGAGAGTTGTACTTTGTACCTTAGACCATTTTGTTATGTTTCTTTGTTTGGGAAATGAATTCATCTAGTGCATTGCTATCTTTCACATGTCAATGATCTTGCCAGTCGTTTCTCGTCAGTGTTTTAAGAATTTCTGACTTGTCTGATTAATTTTTAATTGGTCTCCGATTAACCATTTAATTAGATTAGCCTTCGAAAGGTCATTTTTGCCTGATTAGCACCTAACATTCTTAGAGCATTGTTTTTCGCTGACTTTCTCTTCTGAATGACGATGTTGGCTTGTTTTTCTTTTCTAGCAATTTTGAATGTATCAGGATGATGGTATAGGTGTCGTCGTTTATGCTAACCCTAACGGGTTTTGGGTTTGTGCATTGATCAGCGAGTGTCCAAAAGAGACATTGCCAAGTTGTGGTGTGAGTTGTGAATGGAGGAAATGTGATCCAAATTGAAGTCACATGGGGAGAGGGGGTGGAATTTGTGGTGTAGTGGCTAAAACTATTTTCTTTTGAGGTCATGGTATGGCTAGTAACCCCAGAAATGTAGGTCTAAGGATACCTCAAAAGAGACTTAAGATAAAACAGTCTGTGTTTGACAAAGATTTGATGTCTTTTTTTTTTATCGGCAAATTGTATCAAGATTTGGGCTCGACTATGCTATGATGAAGTAAGACAGTACCAAACTTGTTATTCTTAAGAGTTCTTAAGATTATTGTATCAATAACGAGTACAAGACACACCTTTATGTAGAAGGGGGGCCAATTTCGCCGCTTGACTAAAGATTTGATGTCTTTGATATGTTAAGTTTTAAAAAATTTGAGAATTGAGGCTTTCAGGGCGAGAGATCAAAATCCCTGCCAGGGTTGGGGGCAAGGATATGACATAAGATTGGGTGAATACAGTTCGGCCAAAATAGGGATAGCAAAAATATTCGAAGTATACATAGATCAGCAAACCGGTACTTTTGCTATCTTATAGAGAAAATATTCGCACTCAAAGGGTACCCTATTGGGAAGGACCATACCTTAATAGGAATGAACACACCACAAGTAAGTTCATATACACATTAAAACTCACATTACACCACATACTCTTCCGATATGTGATCTGAACTCACATGTGGAAACCTAACAATTTCTTAAGCCAAGATCACATTGGGTTGCTTACAATCCTGAGCCCAAATCACCTTGCAGGCTCACTTGCTAACCCAGACGGCAATCCTAACCTGATCAAATCACGGTTCTAGATCCTATTAGTCTACTTGACTCGATCCACTGGTCTGTCGGCTCGATGAGATCTGTGCAAACCTACCTTTGATACCACCTCTTGGGGAGAACCTGGTCCTACCAAGAAGGAACACAACACAAGAAAGCACATTAAAGCTCACATCTAACCCAAAAGACTAGTCTAGTGGGTTTTAGGTTTAATGTGTATATAAACTATTTTCATATCCCGTAATCTTTCGATGTGAGACTTATCCTCACATGTGGAATCTTAACATACACAATATATATGATCCTACAAAATAAGAGACGAAATCATTAGACCCGTCTGAACTCATTCTAATGTCATCTCTATTCTAAATCCTTCATGTTGCCATCTCTAGAGAGAGGGTGTGACACGTCACAAGACCTAACACACAGATGATGAGAGAGAGAATTGTACGGAAGGGGACTAGATTGAACACCATCCACCAAAAATGATTTTTGGTGACATCTAGGAACACCTTGAGTACATTTTCCTGTAGGGTACCCTATGAGTGTGCACTATATACCAACAGTACCCTACATAAGTGACCCTATCATTTCCACAACATATATACTATTTCTTCAATGAAGTCATCACAATTTCTTGTGGTCTCATTGGTCCAAAACAAGATAAGCTCATCACCATCTAAATTTTCTCTCCACAAACCTTATTTTCTTGACCTAAATTGCATTGACATAGAACCCCATCGACAACATTATTGTCCTTATGTGTTATAGTACAAAAAAAAAGATAAAAAAATAATATACAAAGTGTATAATGTTCTAAAACCGTTTGCTTAATTATTTGAATAGAACTTCGAGAAATAATCATAAATTTATCAAGGACTAATCATGATTTTTTTCCTGAACATTACATTGTATACTTCGAATAGCACTCGATGAGGTTTCATAATATGACAAGAGAAAATGGTCTTCTCGTTCGACCGTTCATACTTGCCCGACTCTTTAAAGTATGGAAGAATAGAGTATATAAGCAGAAAAAATATAGAGTGCTTGTATAATAGATATGTAGTTGACGTGACTGTGCACAACTTCTAACCTGACAATGACATGATAATTGTATATTATTTAACTTGTTCGGTCTGGTGTTCTGAAATGCATTAGGCACTGATCGAACGAATAGAAACTCTGAAAATTGATTCAAAACTAATCAAATTAGTCGGAAATTTTTATCAGTGGCTCGATTCGACGAAGATATGCCCAAACACTTGTCATGGTGGCTTCTACCTTTTTCTCCCCCTTTATTTTTTTGTCCTTATAATAATAAGTTAATAACTATGGTGGATGCTGCAATATGCTCTTACAACATAAAATTATCCAAAACCAGCACGCATGTTCCTTTTCGGGGCTTACGTAATTAAGGTCTTAATCCATCCACTAAGTCACTAACCAACTTGGTTTGTTGCGTTTTGGGTGCGTTTTCGTACAAAAGTTGGGTCTCAATATCTCATTATTTTAATCAACTTGTTTAATCTTGTTATCCAATAATAATAATAATGTTTATCCTCATCCTCTAATCGAATTCTAATTAATCACTTGTTTAAGAGTGTGTGTGTAACATTAGATTATACTTAATTATTTAAATTAGGGTTGTGTTAGATTTTTATTTACTTTATAACCAATAAAAATACGAGTTGAGCCGTAAGTAACTATCGCGGAACAACAGATTAGTCAACTTGTACAGTAATCGTAGTGAGATTTATAAAATAATAGACATGTTAAAATTTGATTAACTTAAAAACTTATCTGGTGAATGAAGATTTTAACATGTTTATTGCATAACGATGTAATAATCTGTATTTTTTAAACGTGTGACACTGATGTTACGGAATGATTGTCACCTTTGAAACCTACCTTTTGAAGGAGAAAGAAAAAGGAAAGGTGGACAAGCTTTTTGATGTCTCCATTAGTAACAGATGTATGATCCATTTCATGCCCTAAACCCTACATTTAAATAGTTCATGCCACCACCAATTAGGATTATCTAACTCTTGATAAACCATGGTTATGTCACCCATGTTTTTCTTATTTTTCAATTAGTTTGTCAAAATTAAGTTAAATAGTAAAAGTTGGAATAGTAAGATGTTTCAATTATAAATTCATCTTTTAAAAATCATAAGTCAATCAAAATCATCAAAATTAATGTTAAATTGTAGGAAATCATATGTTTAAATCACAAATTATCTCTAAAAACTCGATTGTCATTCTAGTAATATATGACCTAAATGCTTTTGAAAATATGCCATGAATTACGAGCAAACAAAAATCATCAAAATTAAAATTAAAGTTAAATAGTAAGAAATCATAATAATTAGATATTTGAATTACAAATTATCTCTAAAAAATCGATCATCATTACAATAAGTGTATGACATAAGTGTCTATAAAAACACAACACGCATCACGAGTCAACAAAATTAACGTTAAACCGTAAATAATTAGAAGAATTACATTTGAATCACAAATTTTTTAAATTGTCATACAGTAAACGCATGACATAAGTGTCTTTAACAAAATGTCACAAGTCATAAATCAATAAAAAATCATCAAAATTAATATTAAGTCGACAAAAAATAAAAAAATAATTATCTGAATCACGAATTATCTCTGATTTGTTATGATAAATATGTGCCACAAGTGTCATCGACAAAACTTCAAGTTTGTGAGCTTGACATGGTAGAAGAGAACGAAGCACCACTCATCATTAGTGCCCAAACCACAAAAGGTGTTGAGTGGCCATGACATGAGTGTAAATTTTTCATAACCTTTGAACCCATTTGGAGACACACTTTGAGGCCTACCAGAGCAACCCCATTGTGAATGTGACCTTTCACATTCACACACTAACCCACTCTCTACTTCTGCAACTTGCGATGTGGACAATTTGTAACCATGAATATAATAGTGTCGGTAAAGCTTTATTATCGAGTTTTAGCATATTTGTACTATCGAATACTTCGATTTCAAGAGGATCGATTGAAATAAAAGGGACCTCCAGCAAAAGTACCGTTTACACAGTTCAATCCATAAGTTTACTAGCAAAATACCAATAAGTAAGTACAGTTTTTCTTCTTCTTTAATTTAGTGAAGAGGTTTATAAGAAAAATGAATGGACATTCTTAGCCGTCCTCCTAGGATTAACACCCAATAGATCAGATCGTGAAATTTTAATAATTAAAAAACCTTATTATCCTGTTTTATGTTTTATCATTATTTTAACACAATTACACTTTCATAGATATATATTTGGGAGGGGCACACTCGGCTACAAACCTATATAGAACGTTCAAACGTTCAAACCATGTAGAACCGTCAGATCTGAGACGCGGATTATCTCAGAGTGCGACACGTGGCAGGGTCCAACATGTTATACAGCATTGCACTACATGTTCTACATAGTTATACAACATTGCACTGCATCTTATACAGTTTGAACGTTTTGACATTTTTATTGGTTTGTAACTGATATCTCCTCTATTTGCGAGATAGTTGAAAAAACAATTCAACTAATATAATTAGTTTCAAATTAACTTGATTAGTTTCCAATTTATCTCGAGAGACCCCACCCGTTTGACTAGCATTTATCACATTGTTTAGAGATACCTGTAAAAATAAACAGTGTAATATTATACTCTTGCAAAACTCACATAATATTTTGCAAATTCTTCATGTGAATTTATTTTTTGTACCTTTAATAACAATGTTACAAATAAACTGAAAAGGTGAATGTATATTTTTTGAGAAATAATATAAAATTTTAAATATTTTATGACATGGTTTTGTAATTAATAAAACATACAAACAACTTGTTATAAAAGTGAAATATTATATTTTTAGTTTTTGCATTAGTTTCGTAGATGAGTTAACGTAGAATTTTTATCATACGAACGATACACGTCGACGACGATGACGATGACGAATAAGTTCCACCACTAATCATTTTGGTAACCATTATAGGGATGAAAATGGCCTCATGTGATTGTGATTGTGGAGTGAACAATCAATGGGGATGATGTCACTTTGAAAACAAAATATACCAAATCAAAATTTGTGAAAATCATTAGGATCCTAATGAGCCCTAAGATTGGTTTGATTGTGACCCATTTGAATTCTTGAGAACAGCTCTATGAATTGATAGTTCCATTTACCTATAAATGTGTCATAAAACTATGCATTTGGAAAACCCCAAAATTAATCTTTGCATGTATGTTAGTTATTATATCAATCTTTCTGGCTAATTAAAACAATTTGTATATGTTATTTAAGTTGGTGTTTTGATTTGAGTTGTATCAATTTTTGAAATCCGAATTACTTATAAATTCAAATGGACGGTCTAATAGACGAAATTTCAAACTTGATGTTAAATTCAACCTTTTGGACATATTTTCGGTATGAATTATGAAACAAAGTACGATCATTCCTCACTTTGTACTCATATTCAATGTCTTAAGAAATGCTAGACACCAGTTAGGCGTTTAGGGTTTCAAAGAACTAATCAAAAACTAGTCGTGCTAATCAACTATTAACTGTGAATCAATCGATAACTAATCAAACTAGTCGGGAATATGCAAAACAACTCTGGTAGTCAAATTCGTTGGGAAAGAAGGCCCACGATTTAGCTGTTATTGGGCTGGGCTTCAGATCATAGCAAGAGACTTTCTCTATGGGCTTTACTGGGCTTCAGACCAAAGCAATATAAATGGGCCTATATGGGCCTCTAATTAGAAGGTGGGCTCCACACCTTAATCCAGAAAATTAGCCGTTAAAAGGATGAAATGGATAAGACAAATAAATCATATCATCAACATCAACACAAAAACAGCACCAAAATTCATCGTTCTCGCTCAATCGATCCACCAATAGCTCCTTCACTTCTGCGAAACTTCTTCGCCATCAATGGAGCTTCGCGCTCTGCAACGACCCAACGCGCTCTCTCCTCCGTTTTCGAGCCTCCCGTTTCGCGCCAAACGGTCTCTGAGCCGTCGCGCCACCGCCGGGTCGTCGCCGTCGCTCCGGCGAGTACCCAAATTGAGCTTCCTCCGAATCCATCGGAATATTGATCTCAAGGTATTGGGTTTTGGATTTGTGGTCGGAGAAATTTAGTTGGGTTTATTTTGATTTTGGGTTTGGGTTTGTTTTTCTTCAGGGGGTTGGGGCGGTGAGATTCGATGTTCCGGTGGTGGATGTTGGCGATTCGCCGGAGATTGACGACGGAGACTTGGTGGTGGAGACCTGCATTGTGCGGACTCTGGCTCCGGCATTGACGCTGGAGCACGGGCTCGAGACGGTTAAGGAGGCTCTGGAGAAGCTGGAGATGGGTCCTCCATGTCCTAGTAGAGGAATGTTGAGGTTTCAGGTACTTGGGGCTCGAGTTGTTGTTTCAGTTTTTGATTTGTGTAATTGGGTTTTGTGTGCTTATGGAGAAATGAGGTGCTTTATAAGCATTTTGACTTTAATGTGTTTATGAATCTTCAATAAGTTTCTTGTACTTTGAATTTGTAGGTTGCTGTGCCTCCAAGTGCCAAGGCATTGAGTTGGTTTTGCTGTCAACCCGGGTCCTCGGGGGTGTTTCCCCAGTTTTTTCTTTCCAAGGAGACGGATAATCGGACTTGCAAATCGCTGTTGTTGCACGATATACGCGGTGCTTTTGGAATAGGAGCTGCAGTTCGATTTTCTAGGTCTTCTTCTAGTAATGAAGGGGGGGCGATCAGAAGGTTAGTCTTACCATGATTTCATCTCGTATTGGAATGTGGGTCTCTTTTAAAGTCTACATTGGGAAAGTGAGCTAAATCATGCTCTTAAGTTTGCATTTTGATTATAGGAATGAACTATTAGTTGCACGAAAATAGATTTGTATAGTGGGTTGTTTTAAGTTGCCGTGACTTATGTCAACATGAGTTCTTGTTAATTGAGTTGGCTAAAGAAAGGAAGAATAATTATGCAGGTATCTCTCAAATGATTCGACCCTTATAACAGTTTATGGTTTCTTGGACATTGATTTTGACACGGAGTCATCTTCTATAAAGAAAGAAGCTGGTTCATTTCACTTATTCATTCCTCAGGTAAACATGAGCGGTATTGTATTTCTGTTTTATTGTTTGATTAAACTCTTCTTGTTATTGTTTAACCTCTAACACTAAGATTAAGTCATGGCTATTATTGTTTGATTCGATAGTGTTGAACAACTAGGTGTTAGTATTTAAGTTTTATCTATGTTTCACAATTTAAAGCAGCTTTAAACCTGTATATATGCAATAAAATGTTAATTTGACAGATTGAGTTAGATGAGAATGTTGGCATTTCTACTTTAGCAGTAACACTGGCATGGGATGAAACTTGCCTTCATTCATTTGGGGAAGCCTTACATTCCTGCAAGTTATCTGTCAATCAGGTATTTACTCAATTGCATTCTTCTATTATCGAAGCTCTGTTATCGTCGACTTCATAATAGGATGATTTCTTTTGTTATCTTCACTTGCTTTATCAAATGAGCTGGTTTTTAGTGATTAATTTGGTAATGGTTATATGTCTATAATATACGATGCCATCTTCAATCTACTTTTGAAATTGAATTTTGTAATCATCTGGCTTGAGGGGTTCCTCACTTCGTTGAATACTGTTGATAGTTTTATTGGACCCTGATAAGGTTCTAAGGATCAAGAATGAATAAAATTCATGGTGCCGACAGCATCCTTTTCATTTACCTACATTCATATGATATTTCACAGTAATCGATATCTTGATCTCCTATTTTGCATAGAATTTTGCACGGGAACTTAATGTGTGACCCTTTTCTTGAAATGTCTAGTTACTATGATACTATCTATTTACAACTTCCTAGACTTATTTTATTCCTTATCTAAATCTACGTGTGTTACATTCGTGTGTTAATTAATACTCATTTCAGGCAAGCTCTCATTTCTGGCCTGGTACTGAGAAATGCCACATATCCGGCATACGATCTACTATCCGAAAGCTCGATATGTTAGATACTAAAACTGTTCAAATGGTATAAGTTCATCATCTTTTGTTAAGTTTTAGACCATGGTTCTCTACACATACACACTGCATGATATATTCATTGCTCTAATATGATTGGTCGGGTATCGTTTTCTGCCAAATTGCTGTTTTTCCCTTTAAGGGGTTGGATTACTGGGGCGGCTGACCTATTCTTTATAGCCCAATCCTAGTTTAAAGCGATTGACATCTTATCAATTAAGTTACTTTACTCTATATATGTCTTTTGGATTACGAAGTATTTGTTTATCATATCTACACATTCATGCATTACTTGTTGGCTATTTAGTGCTTTATCATTGAGTGACATACTTTCTTAGGTATACTCGAATGCTCTCTCAGGAAGAGATTTCATAGCAGATCCATTGGAACTGGTATCCCCTTCTTCCTGGTAATTAGTCATCCTTCATTTTTTTGATCCCTTATATGTTTAAACAATGACAAATTGTTATTCACACATAATGTACTTGCTCGCCTAATCTTGTCATCATATTTTACTAAAGTTCCAAACTTTAGGCTGGATGTCTTATGCCCCTCAATTTGTCTTGCAGAAAGAGGCCCCATCTTCTCGTCAGTTCTGTTTCAAGCTTTCACCAACCTTTGCTGTTTCCAGTAACATGGTATGATTCTTGCATACTACTAAGTTTTTAAAGAGCACCATGTATTCTTAAAAAAAAATCTTTCCATCCACAAGTAATGAAGGTCAGACGCTAGTGTCCTTGGCCGGAAGGTGTTTATGGGTTAGAAGAAGGGAAAAGAAAGAAATCATCTTTGATAGTTAGTGAAGCCTGTGTGTTTCATAGTGTGACTTCAGCATCATTTATGGGGGGATGTATCATCTGATAGAGTGATGTCATAGTATTGAAGTACCACCACTCTTCCAAAATAAGCGTCCAATGATTAATTTACTCTGGAATATAGATAGTTGATATTAGTTCATTCATATCATTTAATGTTTTCAGTCTTCTATCACTTGTGATAAAATATTGAAAAACGAGTATTACTGTTGAGCTTGAATATTTGCAAAGCTCTTATTTACCTCGAACTTTTAGGTTGCAATCAGTACGTCATTATGTTCCATGAGTGATCTGTTTTATTATTCATGATTGGAAGATGTTTGGTATGCAAAGTCCTTGGATATTTATGACATTATATTTGTGTATATAACTTCTTAATCTTAGAAGAAACAAACTTTGGTGAGATATTTGGGTTATATGTCTCTTTCTACTATCAGTTGGATCGTGCCACTGAAATGAGTTTCTCATTGCAATCTCATGCCAACATTAATGCGGTTTGGGCGTCACTCATAATTGAAGAATGCTCTCGACTCGGTCTGACGGTAAGCGTAATTAGTATTCAGAAACTATTTGAACTATTTCTACGTCCATCGGGAATTTGTTTGAAAAGCCCTTCATCGTCTGATTTTTTCTGCATTCTAGTATTTTTGTGTTGCTCCAGGATCAAGATCATCCCCCCTTGCCATTGCCGCTTCATCGCATCCACTAATAACATGTATTGCATGTTATGACGAGCGCTCACTTGCATTTCATGCTCTTGGTTATGCAAGAGGATCTCAGAAACCAGCTGTTGTCATAACGTCGTCAGGCACCGCAGTTTCAAATCTTCTTCCCGCTGTAAGTTTTACTAAATATGCAAATTACCAAATATTCTATTTATTGATGAATATATGAAAAATCTTATTTGACATTTTGGCCTTCCTGCACGAATTTTGCCTCATAATATTATTGGGACTTCACAGGTTGTTGAGGCGAGTCAAGATTTCGTACCACTTCTACTTCTCACGGCAGATCGTCCTCCAGAGCTTCACGACGCTGGAGCAAACCAAGCTATTAATCAGGTTGGCATAACTGGTCTAGTCTATTAGTGTGTTACTGACTTTCCTTTCTTCTTTAGTTGCAGAGAAGAATAGTTTCTGTTTAATTTCAATATGTACATGTAAAATATATGTACCGTCATCTATAATTTTGCTAAGGAACCATTTAATATATATATTTTTAATATTAGGTAAACCATTTTGGTTCTTATGTGAGGTTCTTCTTCAGCCTCCCGGTACCGGCAGATCATATCCTCGCCCGGATGGTACTTACCACCCTTGACTCGGCAGTGCACTGGGCAACCAGTTTACCATATGGACCCGTTCATATTAATTGCCCTTTTAGGGAGCCATTGGATAACAGTCCAAGCCAGTGGATGCTAAGCTGTTTGAAAGGGTTAGACTCTTGGACTTGCAGTTCCGAACCATTCACAAAGTATATTAGGCCACAACAGTTTCATGTATGCCAAGATGCTCATGGCCAAATGGCGGAGATCGTAAAACTTATTAACAAGGCTAACAGAGGGCTTCTGATTATTGGTGCAATCCATATGGAAGATGAGATGTGGGCGGCTCTTCTCTTGGCTAAGCATCTTTCATGGCCTATTGTGGCTGACGTCCTGTCCGGTTTACGATTGAGAAAGCTTCTGACTCCTTTTCCTGAAATCGAAGGCGGATTGCTATTTGTCGATCACCTCGATCATGCTCTTCTCTCGGATTCTGTCAGGAATTGGGTACAGATAGATGCGGTTATTCAGGTAAATCATCATTGTACATTTTATTTTACTTTGCTTTTGGGTGAAGCAGTTTGGTTTAAACACATGCCATCTTTTATAAAAAAAATCAAAGAGAAAATCCCAAAAATGTCCCATATTATATGACACTTTTACAAAAGGGTGTTGCGTTGTTTGTTAATGGCAACAAAGTGCAGTGTTTGGATCTTTTTTTTTTTGCAAAATTGTGTATTTTTATGAAAATGACGAAATTGCCCATGAAATTAAGAATTAAGACTTTTATAAGATAAATTTTTAACTTAAAAATAGTACAAATTTTAGGTAAAAGATAAAAACAGAAACTTTTAAAATATTTCATGTTTATTTCTTTTAGTTTCAGGGGTAATTTTGTCATTTTTTATAAAAAAATGCAAACAACACAACACCCTTTGCACAAGTGCCATATAATAGGGCACCTTTTTGCAATTTTCCCAAAGTAAAATGTTTCATGAGTTTGATATATTAACCCTATCAGGTGACAATTATGGATAGTGGCATTATACTCATAAGTTATCTACATTTTTTCTTATAAATTACGGTCATATTTTGAATCATAAACAGATTGGGAGTAGGATAACAAGCAAGCGTGTTTCTCAGATGTTAGAGGATATTTTACCAAGCACGTACATCATGGTTGCGAATCATCCTTGTCGCCATGATCCTTCTCACATCGTAACACAAAGGATCCAGAGTAACATTATTCAGTTTGCTGATACTTTACTCAGTTCTAGGTTTCAACAAAAAAGCCGGAACTGGAGTGGTTATCTTCAAGCATTGAACATGACGGTATTTGATATGAAGATTGTTTCTGCATTTTCATCTCTTCCGTTCTGAGCCTCTTCCAATGACTTTGTTGGCTATCTTTCCTGTTTTACAGGTTTCTCGGGATCTTTCATTTCAGATTCTTGCCACACACTCCTTAACAGAACCTCAACTTGCTTACACTGCTTCAGAAGCTCTTTCGCCAGAATGCACTCTCTTTGTCGGGAACAGTATGGCAATACGCGATGTAGACATGTATGGGCATGGCTGGGGGAAATGCGTTGATAGTGTTGAGGCGGCGATTTTTAACTTGAAGCTACCATGTCAAGGAGTACAGGTGGTAGGAAATAGGGGAGCGAGTGGTATCGACGGCTTGCTTAGCACAGCTGTTGGTTTTGCTGTAGGATGCAACAAGCGAGTGAGTGCTTGCTATTTGCTCACATCTAGCTTTAAATTTCCTGCTCTACATTTATTAGCGTTTGATCATAGTACATACTCAAGTTTTGTCTGTTACTATTGTTCAGGTATTTTGTGTGATCGGGGATGTTTCTTTCCTCCATGACACAAACGGTTTAGCAATCTTGAAGCAAAGGTAGGCCATCTTGTTCACCATCACACATATTTTCATTCCTTTTTTTCGCGCAATATTTTGTTTTTGTTGTATTTTTCTCATTGTTTTCCATTTTGTCACTTGGCATTGTCTTTATGCCTTAGAGAATCAACTTCGTGGCTTCTGTATATTTATATACCATTGGTGTATGTATAAACTCATCTGGTTGTGTTAAAAGTGATCCATAATGTTGCAGTTCATCAAGAAAGCCGATGACAGTACTTGTGATAAACAATCACGGCGGTGCAATCTTCAGTCTCCTCCCCATTGCTAACAAAACTGAGCCAAGGGTCTTGGATCAGTATTTCTATACCTCTCATGACATTTCAGTCAACAAGCTATGCTCGGCGCATGGGTAAAGATTTTCCCGGTGCATACAAACTTTATTTACACTTTCATGAACAAAATGGGAATCAAACTCTGCTGGAAATGGGCACATACTTAGTAACTTATATACATCTATTTTTCTTACGATTTACAATTCAACGAAAATTTCGTGCTTTCACTTAAAATGGTTCGATAATATGTAGTGTAAAGCATGTAAGAGTGCAGACAAAGAAGGAACTTCAAGATGCTTTGTTCACATCTCAACATGAAGAGGCGGATTCTGTAATTGAAGTTGAAAGCTCCATTGCTTCAAATGCCTCCTTCCACAGGTCAACGTTGTTTGAATTGTAATTTCTTTTAAGTCAACTAGTGATTACGAGTATTGGGCTGACTTATTATGTACTTCATCTCAGTATTCTTCGGAATTCTGCATTCCGAGCAGCTGATCATGCTTTAGGCATGCTTTCTGGTCTCTCTGCTCCAGATTCACTTTCGCCCGAGTTCTTTCTTTGCAAAATTCTTAAAATGGAGTTCTCGCTGTATAGGTGAATTTTTTTTCAATACCGTAAATCAAGTTCAATTTGGCTCGAGGGTATCAATAACTTGTATTTTTTTGTTGTTGGCAGAATTGCACTCATCGCTCCGCCTACTTCAACTCTTGTCAATGACCGGACCAGGTTTTACAGAGAAGGCTTTATTTTATCTTTATGTCTTGACGATGGAAGTGTTGGTTTCGGGGAGGTTGGTTTCTGTTGGATGCTCCCCTTCATCTCTTATAGTATTCACTACAATACCATGGAAAAAAGGGTGTAAGAACTGTATATGCATATGCTCATTCAGATACAAGTTACTACTATAGAACACTATCTATTTCTCTAGGAAATGCAATAACAATCAAAGATCTACAGAACACTATCAATTTCTCTATCGTTTGAACACGAAGTTAACATTTATCAAAATGCAGCCTAAAACGTATTCATGATTCCCCTATATCTTTGTATCCTGATTGAAAGGCTCGTTAATTATACATTTATCATATGCATTACTCTTTACTTTACAGGTTGCGCCACTTGAAATACACGAAGAGAACTTGTTAGACGTAGAAGAGCAACTCAAGTTTCTTCTCCATGCAATAAAAGAAGCTAAGATCAGTTACTCCGTCCCGCTGCTAATGGGCTCATTTTCTTCCTGGATATGGAACGAACTAGGAATCCCGGTAGGTCTATGCAGCGATATTCTACATTGCTAAGACTTGAAATTATATCTGTTTGACCAATTTTTTATCATAACTTTTATAGCCAAGTTCAATCTTCCCGAGTGTCAGATGTGGGCTCGATGTGGCTGTTCTCAGTGCCAT
Source organism: Geranium brycei (assembly GCA_036897365.1). Lineage (NCBI taxonomy): Eukaryota > Viridiplantae > Streptophyta > Magnoliopsida > Geraniales > Geraniaceae > Geranium > Geranium brycei. The sequence continues at coordinate 29,968 of JAYMTP010000056.1, forward strand.
AGCAGCAAGAAAAGGCTCCAGTTTGTTAAATTTGCTGCATTCTCTGAAAGAGGAAGCAATTTCTGAAAGGTCATTGGGAGTTCAGGTTTGTGCACTCATTGATTCTGACGGGACTCCTGCAGAAGTAGCGTATTTAGCTGGTACGCTCGTGGATGAAGGATTCGCTGCTATAAAGCTTAAAGTGAGATAACCTTACTCGAACCATATAAAGCAGTTCATATTTTCATTTGCTAATTATGATTCTTAGGTTGCACGTCGAGGAGACCCAACTGAAGATGCTGCTGTTATATTAGAAGTAAGGAAAAGGGTAGGGCACCAGATTGATCTCCGTGTAGATGCCAACCGAAACTGGAACTACGAAGAAGCTCTTGAATTTGGTTCACGCGTCAAAAATTGTAACCTACAATACATTGAGGTACGCTTTGAGGACTGTAGGTTGGTGTAACTCGTTGAGCCCTTTTGGTTCCCGGAATTGAGTAATGTGTTTTATCTTATTTGATTATTTGCTTCAATGCTCCATCTTCATTTCCACTATTTCCAGGAACCTGTCCGTAATGAAGATGATATCGTCAAGTTTTGTGAAGAAACTGGCTTACCTATAGCACTCGATGAAACGATCGAAAACATTCAAGGCAATCCTCTTAAAGTACTGGAAAAGTACATTCATACAGGAATAGTTGCTGTTGTAAGTGATTGAATTATTATAATATGATCTGTGGAGTACTGAATTACCTAAATTGAGAAATTACATTTTTTACGATTCAATACTTGAACATTTTACTTTTGTCTTCATAGGTTATCAAACCAAGCGTTGTTGGGGGGTTTGAGAACACATCAATGGTTGCGCGATGGGCTCAGCAGCACGGAAAAATGGCAGTTCTCAGCGCTACATTTGAAAGTAGCGTGGGTTTGTCGGCGTATGCCCAGTTTTCGTGTTATCTTGAACTGCAGAATGTGGAACGATGCAAGGTGATGAACAAGGAAGTTGGCAAGTCTATAGCTCATGGTCTCGGGACGTATCGCTGGCTTGAAGAAGATGTGACTGCAGATCCTCTCAGGATTTGTAGGAACCCGGATAATGGGTTTGTTGAAGCGTCTGTTGTGGATGCTGATCGAGTTTTACAGAATTTCCAGATCAATCGTGAAGTCATTCAGAAAACTTTCAGTGAAGAACATGTTCGTGAATACCAGTTGAATGTAGATTCAAATGGGTTTTCTTACTCCATCAATGTGCAAGAAACAGGACAAATGAACGATGTAAGTACAATGATCTCTCACACAAACACACGGGTATTTGAATTCCTAAAATTGTTCCATGTTACGATCAATGAGCAAAAACTTTTGAGAGTGACAAGAATGCGACAGTTTCTTGTATTTGCCTGTTTACTTCCATAATTTCCGCAGATTCCTTCTTTAAAGCTCACTGTCTCGTGTTTGTTTATTTTTCTGTTTACTTACATAATTTCCGAACATTCCCTGTTTAAAGCTCACTGTCGTCGTTCCACTGCAGAGCAATGTACTCTTATTTCTCCATGGTTTCCTCGGAACTGGCCAAGACTGGATCAACATCATGAAAACCGTCTCAGGATCCGCAAGATGCATTTCAATTGACCTTCCCGGGCACGGTGGATCAACCATCCAAAATCACGCCACCAAGCTAGCTTCCGAGGAGCCCACATTATCAATCGAGAATGTCAGAGACGTAATATGCAAAGTGATCGAACAAGTCACTGATAGGAAAGTCACCATCGTCGGGTACTCAATGGGAGCAAGGATTGCATTATTCACGGCCCTGAGGTTCAGCCATCAGGTATGGCCAAAATGCTTCGTCTTTGACTAAAAAAACATCACGAGTATGTGTAAATGACTAAGAGAAAATTGCAAAAATGTGCCCTATTATATGACCCTTTTGCAAGTGTCATATAATAGGGCACCTTTTTGCAATTTTCCCAATAACTAAATATTTGCGTTCATGAAGATTGAAGGAGCTGTTATAATATCTGGGAGCCCCGGGTTGAGAGGCGAAGAAGCAAGAAGAATCCGCAAGGCTAAGGATGATTCCAAAGCTCGCTTGCTCCTTGCTCATGGATTACAATCCTTCCTTGATTCATGGTACGCCGGTGACCTGTGGAGAAGGTAACTCGTAAAAGCTTCACTTCTTTTACCTTATAGCGTTTAGCAAACAATCACTTGATGTTCTTGTATTGATTATTGAACAGCTTGAGAGAGCATCCGCATTTCGATCGTATAGCTCTGAGTCGATCACAGCATGATGATGTGAAGAATCTTGCAAGAACTCTGTCGGATCTTAGCTCTGGGAGACAGCCGTAAGCTTTCTTGGATTATATACATACATGACAATATTAATAAGTACCTAAATTCTCACTTGACAATAATAAAAACACTAGCAATGTAGTCACTCTTGTAGAAAACTATCAATTCATGAACTAAACGCTCGTTTTTTATTAACATTCAGAAATTGTCATGCTCTTTGTTTTCAGAAATTACTATGTAAATGTTCCCTCAACGATAAAAAAACACGAGCAAATCAGCCATTCTTGCAGAGAGCGACCAATTCACGGACTAAACCGCTCTACTCTCTTTGTTTTCACAGGTCATTGTGGGAAGAGTTGAAGCAATGCAAAGTACCTCTCCTGCTCGTCGCTGGAGAGAAAGATCTCAAGTTCAAGCGAATCGCTCATGAAATGCTGAAAGAAACTGAAACCAGAGACAACAAAATCCACGACATGGTTGAGATTCCGAACTGCGGGCACGCAGCTCACCTGGAGAACCCTCTGCAGACCATCAGAGCCCTGAGGCAGTTCCTAGCCTCACTCGAGAAGGAGCGCAACGCTACGGACAGGAAATAGCTTTCGTAGCGTTTCGGTAAACAATAGGAATTTATGTTTTTTGTAGGGAAGTTATGTGAAAGTTTTCAAATGCTCATGATTTAGTGAACTTTACTGTGAAACTCTATTCATTGATGAGTTCAGGTTTCAAACTAACTTTGGAACAATGATCTGGTTCAGAAAGACAAGCACTGTCTTATTTTTTGTTCAGAAACATGTAATAATGTCTTTAGCAGGATTGCAATGAAGAAATTGTTAGATATGCTTTGAAAATTGAATCAAGACACGTTAGTAGAGATTAGTTAGTACGATAGTCTCGCATATGAAAATCAGCATAGGCAGATATTGTTATTTAAATTGGCTAGTTGGGTTAATGTGAGTTTAGTCAATTACTAAAAATACTGAAAACAAAAATAATTTATATTAGGTGATATTATTATTGATATATTTCTATTTATAAATCTAATAAACATTAGAAATTTGAATGTTTATTATTTTTGTAAAGCATAATTCATAATAATATATTTAATAAAATAAAAAAGAAAATTTGATTAATTCTTGAAAGCTATGTCTGTCTAATTAACGCCTACGGACTCTTACAATATTGATGTAAACTGTATATGCGGAGACAACAAACAAACAAACAAACATGATTCGACGATATAAAATCTTAAACATGTAAAAGGTGGACGATTCTTTGTTCAATACTCCATCATTATTGATGACGACATCATGGAATCGCCTTCGTCTCGCGGATGATTCTGCATCAGGATATAGCAAAGCACTGATTAAAATTAAACAAACAAACCTTAGATAACAAGTGTAAGGTCGCTGGTTTCAATCCTCGTACCTGCAGTTGGGAGGAGATCTGGAGGACCTCGACGGGGGGCGCCCAGTCCCCGAAATTCCTCTCGATGAACTGATAGGCAATGCCGGTCTTGCCGCTGCCCACAATGAAGAGCCCCCCCTTGATCTCCCCCTCTCCCTTGAAGTTCTGCTCAAGCCCCATCGCCTTTGCTCGCCTGTAGTTGGCGATGGCTCGAGGGTTGAGCACGAATCCAGAGATGAATTTCTCCTTCAGCAGTGCTCCGCCGCCCAACGCCTTGAAGAACTCCATCCCCGGGTCGAAGATCACGACCCCGCCCCAGTACCGGGGCCAGAAGTCCTTCACCTGTGGGATACCTTGTCACTAGGGTTTTGTTTCAACGGTCACATTGTTGAAAATAACCGAATTGGTTAGGTTTGAAATTGAAACTCTATCGGTTTAGTTTTATTTTATAAATGACAGCTGAACTGAAAACCGATCTATTCAGATGCGTAGCTCATTTTAAGTCATCGATCTTTATTAAATGGGCCTAAAAGTATTGGGCCAACAAAATAATATGTCAAAATCACCTCAAAATGTGAGAAATTCATGAAAATCGGTTTAAAGAAAATCCAACCGAAAACTGATAAGTCAAAACGGTATAACATTCGGTTCATAACAAACCGAACAAAAAATCGACATGTTCAATATTGAATCAAACAGAATTTCATCGGTTTCGATTTTTATTTTCTTAAAAGGGATTCGATCGATTTGGTTCAAAATCGAACCAACCTGACACAAACCGAACTTAAACAGTCCTACCTCGGATTCAATGTGTTGGTGGATCACTGCAAAGAGTTGAATTCCCATCGCATCAAATAGAGGTTTCTTGGCGTAGAGTTGATGTGCTTCGGCTCTGCACATGATGCACCTATTGTTCCATTGACAAGACAACGTTAAATCGGGTCTTATCAATGAGGAACATGTCCGAGATTAAAATATTAATCTATCAAATCATTATTTTAACGTGTAATAATTTCAAGCGCGATTCAACTCATGCGTGAACACTTAATAATGATAAAAGTAGACCGTATTTTTATCGATCCTAATAGAGACTCGATATTTCAGATCTAATCAGAGTGAATCGTAAAAATCACCTTAAATTTCTCATTTGCCATTCTTATAAAAAAGTAATATGCTCTAAACCCAATAGAAACATAATATCTCCAATTCTATCAAAGTGAAAACATAATCACAAAACTCGTTCCGAGATGACAGTCAGGTGCACCAAGTCACCGGCACATAAATACTGTTTCCAAAGATCCTGACTAGTCTGATCATCCTACTAATCTCCTGTCAATTTTGAATTACTTACCAGAAACTCTATCCACCCGATAAGTGTCTATCGTTTTCTAGAACATTATACTCAAACAAAAAAAAACACCCGAACAAAAAGTTATCACAACATACTTGGGCAAGGATGCCCAAAAATAACCGAACCAAAAAGAATTGAGTTGATTCAGTTTAAAATCAAACCGAAACTCTATGTATTCAGTTTCGGTTTATAAAATAAAAACGGAAAATTGATTAATTTGGACATATTGCTTGTTTAGGTCATTGATATTAATTAATTGGGCCAACACAAAATAAGTTAAATAATAAATCAATACCAGCCCAAAATGTGATAATTTCATGAAAATATGCTAAAAGAAAATGGAACCAAAAGTTGATAAGTCTAATAATAAGTGAAAACGGCCTAAAATATCAGAATTTTATGAAATCCGGTTCATAAAAAACTGAACCGAACCGAATTTCTATCAGTTCAATTCTAGATTTTATTTTCTTAAAACCGAACCGGCTCAAACTGAACCGTGAACAATCCTAGACTCGGGCCTATCATTTCCGACTAATCCTCGATCACTCCCCAGAAACCCTATCCACCCGACTAGCGCCTACCATTTTTTAAAACACTTAAAAAAAGTCATCGCAACCTACCCGGGCCGCCGGATGCACAAGAGGATCGCGGCCCGGTCCCGCCATAAGTCCGAGGCCTTGATCGGAGGGGTCTTGGTCGTGACCAGCCTCTCCATCCCAATCTTGTACTCGGGAGTGAGCTTCTGGACGGAAATGCCCTCGATGGCCGAGTACGGCGCGACGCTGTCGACGATGGGCTCCGGCTGTATGCAGCCGCACAGCCTGGGCTCCGCCCCCTCCGCCGCCACGATCCCCTTGAAAACGTACCCTTCCTTGATCTTGAACTCGGCCATCGACTGGTCGAACGACCTGTCCCCGACCGCGAAGCTCCTCGCCGGGGACCGGGACATGCTCGGGATCTTCCTCGAGTTCACGGACAAGGTGCTGTTGTAGATGTTGCTGTTTCCGGACAGTAACCTGCGAGTGCGCGGTGAGGAGTTCAGTTTTTTTGCGCGAGGTTCTGAATTCGAATCTTGGGATATACAGTATGTTTTGATGTAAACTGTAAATTTATAAATTTTAATATTTATTATTGTTTTATTACTTGGGATGACATCATGATGAGTTTGGGACTTAAATTATTATTGAAAACATATTTTTTTTTGTGATAAAATCTTGTATTTTAAAGCATTTATTTTATAGAAATGTGTATTTACAATTATTTTTCATTAAATGTGTATTTAAAATGCTGTTTTTGATTAAATATGTATTGAAGTTATATATAATTATATACCGGGAACATGGTGAGGATATTATGCCACGCTTATTTTTAAAATTTGTCGACTCTGCCTCGTCGCTGACGCAAAATATTAAAAAAATTATTTTCAATAAAATTTGAATATTAGAGTATGATTTTTTTTAAAATTAATCATTTCTTCTCTATTATAACTCTCCTTGTCCCTCCCAACGAGTTTGAATCTACGACCTCTCAATTAGAAGTGTGAAGTTTCGCATTAAATATTTTTCATTCTGACATCATATTTTTTAAATTATTATTTTTAAATATATTGGGAACGCAGTATGTATTTCGCTTGTCTCCTCCAATTAGATGGGGGAAATCGGGTTACCGTCGAGAACGGAGTATTTTGTCATCTTTATTTCATTTATTGCTGATAAAAAAAACCTGCTTTCCCTCCTCATGACGGCGGGTTTGGGAAATGGAGCTGCGCAAGCCGTGGTTCGATCCATGAAACGAGCTATGTGACCTCTCTTCATGCTAAATTGAGAACCAAGATCGGCACTGCTTAGGTTGAGAAGCTCCGGCAGGCACTTTCCGGAGGCCTCGAGCATGTCGCCGTACTGCATCAGGGCACGGTCGTGGAGGTACGACCGGATCTCCAACGCATCCTGAACATTGAAAACCAAAATATTGTTAACTATTTTAGATGATTGCAAAAATTCGCCGAGTATTATTCAACTTTTTATAAGAAGTATCGTGTACTAAATTTATCGTAAAAATGAAATTTGTTACATTTTTTGTTATGAGGTTGGCGATTCAATCCTGATGGGAGGGTGAGAGAGCCCTATCAGATTTTTTAAGGACGGTTTTGCCATTCACATTGAAATGCAATACAAAAATTTAAAATTTCAATAGGAAAATTAAAATAAACAAAATAGACATTTCCCTCCAATTTTAAATTATTTTTGTAAATATGACAACGTAATAATCACGGGGACATGCAATTTTTTCATTATTTTCAGTGATATTTTCGTCTTTTCAATTATTTTCAACTGATCATTAAACGTTCAAAAAAATATATAACACACAGTATTTACAACAAAAAGTAAACATAATATTTTCATGAGATCGTACACTTTAACCTTTTACCGCTGTCACACTACACCATTTTGTCATACCTGCGACGTAAATATATACATTAATAAACGATGACAAACCTTTTGTTGTTGAGTCATGTTTATCGAGGCCATGTCGTCCGAGTTCATGATCTTCAAGGTCGGAACATCCTCCCAACCCTCTGTCAGGAGGGTCGGGAGCAAATCCCTCAGAGCTCCATTGCCGATGAAATCGTCCATCGAAAACGAAGCCATTTTCTCGTAACAAAACAAGAAATGGCCTCAACTTTGCCTTAAAATCACTATTTATGCAAATGTGAGCACAATTTTGATTCTTTGAAACTGTCAATGACTGACCAAAACATAAACATGTACATGTGCTTAAAACAAACAGTTCGGACACAGAAATCGGCAGAGAGAAGGAGTCAGAAGATACCAATCAATAATATTATATATAGAGAAATTAATTTTTGCAGGCCAAAACTATTTATAAAGTGTTTTATTGCAATGTGAATTGGATCGTTGCTGTGTAATTACAAGAGCTCGAGACAAAATATATTGTGTTCTTGGCTTCGTTTGGCCGTTTCTTCGCTATATATATATATATATGATGTCTTCCACTACAAATTTTGAGGTTTTTACAAACCGTTCAAATCAATCACCAACCAATCACAAGCGTTGCTTTATAATCTGCATGCACGTCGTCGTCTGCCTGACTGCCAGCTACCGTTTGCCGTCTGAACCGCTAGCCGATTCATGGCGGCCGACTAAGGAAAATCGGGACGGTGAGCTCAATTCAGCGCCTAAGCGGCCACCTAGGCCGTATTTTGGAACACGATTGAAACACGTCATTAATAATAAATAATAACAATTAATTCAATTTACCTTAAAATATTACATATGTTTGCCAATATTGAGATTTAATTTTAAGCTTATTATTTGTTTTTATTGAAAGGTTAAGCTTATTATTTGTTAATCCACCGATTAAGACTGGTCCATAAATTAAGCTTATATAAAAGGAAAATCCTTAAGTTGTCAAGTGGCAATTCTTTTGAAGAGATTTTATCACTCTTATTTTTTTAAATTTCACAATTAAAAATTCTGATGCTTTTTTTTTCAATTAAATGGTTTATTATAATATACTAATACAACTAAAACACAATTAAATGATTAATGGTAGTTCAATTAAAACTCAATTCTCCACTCTCCATATAACCCTGGGTTTTGTGATTTGATTTTTAGAAGAATAACCCCAACATAAGCCCATGTCGGCCTCCTCAGCCACGTAATTGCCGACGAGCCTCCCGTCGCCAGCGTCCACAACACAACCCTCCCCTCTCATGCAAGAACTTAACCTAATCGTTGATGATAGCAGGATACATCAAAAGCTACTCAAAGGTTTAATGTTGGGTCCATAATTGGAATTTCCATGAAACTAAATTAATTTTCTCAAATGGGTACATATTTATTTGTTCTGATGTTTATGACAACATGATAGATTGAAATGCATAATGGTTTTGAATCGAGTTTTTATTGAAATGCATAATAGTTTTAATTGAAATTGATCAAGAACCGATATGATCGAATATATAATGTTTTTAAATATGTAATATACTTTTGATAGTTTATTTTGTTCGATTCTCAATATAGATTTAAATCAAGTCTAAAATCATATTATCAACTATGTAATTTAAAATTAAATTGAGGTCGTGTAACATATGTATGTGACGAATCGCTTTGAAAAATAAAATGGACTAATTAGACTAGTCTCAAATTTTTACATGAGACAGAAACTCTATCAACGCATCATCAATTTGTCGGAGCACGTGCAAGATGTCGTGTCACGGTCTCATTCGCTGACAAATTGTCTTAAACAGACAAAAAATGTAAAATGTGTCCGAGTACGTGCAAGATGTCGTGTCAAGATCTCATTCGCTGATGAGTTGTCCGAAACAGACAAAAATAAAATAAAAAGTGAGTTATTGTATATTTGCTTCAGTTAATTGCTATTTTTAGGTTACTGGGCCCACTTTCATATTCTCTTTCCGTTCGTAACGTTAGATTGTCGTCTCAGACAGGCTAAAAAGACCAATATCGTAATGGGTCCAAAACCAGGCCTGTTTCTCACAACTTCCGAAGCCCAACAATGGGCCCATTTTTTACAACTTAAAATATGCACTATAGGCAAGGCCCAATTTACTGATTCAATTGAGAGAACAAAGAAACAGAGAAAATAAATTGGCATCAAAATGGGTTCACGGCAGATCAAGTGATTCTCGTCTCATACTCTATTGAATTGAAGACACCGAGTACGTATCATGTCTAGAGAATTTTCTCTCAATAAGACAAAATGGAGTGGATTCAGTAATCCTCGTTCCTTACACCCCGTCAAATTATGAGCACTGAATTTCTGTCGAGTTTGAAATTTTTTGTCATCCTTGCACGCAAAGTCTGTTTCTCACAATTTTATTTTGTACCGTAAAATTGTTTTCTTAACATTTTGTGATGATTGGACCGCTTTAACTTATTTTAGGGTTGTAAACGAGCTGCTCGAGCTCGGCTCGTTAGTTATAATCGAGCTCGAGCCGAATTCGAGCCCAAGATTCTAAACTTTTAAAGCTCGATAGGGCTCGTGAGCCAGCTCGTTTAATATTTAATTAACTATATAGTTATATTAGTATATTTAAAAAATTAATAAATATTTATAAGAGAATTAAACGAGGCAAATCAAGTCGTGCCAATCTCAAGCGGGCTCATTTATTATTCAATGAATTATTTATTATTTATTTAATTTTCAATACATATTTTTAATGAAATTCAAGTGAATCGAGTTGAGCCGAGCTCGAGCTCGAGCTCAGTTGCATAATGTCGTTCGAACCCGAGCCGATTTAAAGCCGAATATTTTTTTCACAAGCCAAGCCCTGCCAAAATAAGGCTCGATTTGGCTCGATTACACCCTTACGTTATTTATTTTTATAAGGAAACAAATGGGAGTACTACAAAAACCTAAAAAATCATATAATCACACAGTTAACCCCCAAATTTGACTGTATTTATAATTGGAGGCCCAACCCTAATAACGTGGAAGATAAGCAAACATATATTCACTAATTAATTACATTAAACCCTAACTCCAAACTCTTCCTATATATATTTAAGAGAATTATAATTTTGATTTTGTAATATTAGAGATTGATCATCTAATATTGTGGCAATTAACATGTCCGGAAGTACAAGGTATAAGGTTTTTGATCTTTTAAGATAAATTAAAGAGAGATCGATTAACAATTAGGGTTTATGTATCTTAATTAATTCTTCTATATCATTTATTCTTATATTGTTTTTCATTTTATTTTGTTTTTGTAGCCACGAAATGGAGGTGAAGCCGAAGCATATCTCTCTCCAATTGGAAAAATTTGCTAAGAACCAAGAGAAGACGTGAGAATTATATAAGCTTAATTGTGATTTATTAATTTTGGTTTTCTATTATAAATAGTATTTACGAAAATGATAATTAGGGTTTCTTAAATATTATTATCCTATTCAATTATTCTTATATATTTGCCATTATATTTTCTTTTTTGTAGCCTCCGGACGATAGCGAAACACTCACCATGTATGTCTTGTTCATTTATTTATTTATTAATTTATTCAATAAAATAAATAAATTAAAGTTTATAATTAATTACTGATCTTTTGTTGTTATTATTATAATGTCATGTGTAGCTTCAGCAATTCGTGTGCTCGTCTACTGTTATTTAATTGCGCAATGGTACGTATCCCCGATCTATTGTCATTCATGAATCTTCACAATTATTGCCATTATAATATATAGATTTAAAATCAAATACATATATATTAAATATAAACCGTCTGAACTGATAAAATGTTATAAACCCGGTAAAATCTTGAAATGACCGCGGTAGAACTTTGCTGCCATGTGTCGCGCGCTTAGACATCGCCCGCGTATATTTTTAGCGATCCAACGCCTGATAGAAGTTCGAAAGTTCTACCGGTTTGTACTGGAGTGCATCCCTATACACATATATATAGGGACAATCTGGTGTAAACCTTACCACAATGTGAGAACTGTACGAACTACTGGAGGCACGACACGTGACGGGGACGCTGGAAAGATTTATTTCCGATCACTTTGGGTTCTCACCACCGGTTTTATTAGCCTGATCTGGCAGAATCTAGAAGATCGTCACCGGAATCTCGCTCACGCGCCGCCACTCGCCACGCGACGCCTCCGCTGCCGACGTAGATATGTGACTTTCCGGTAATTTGGGGTGCTCACCACCGGTTTCATTATCTTTAGACGCCGCCGATCTGCCAGAACTCGGAAGCTCGTCGTCAGAAAGTCTCCCACGCGCCGCCATTAACACGTGGTTGTCCGGTTTTTTGGCAAGCTGAGCCGGAATAAAACCTAAGGTTCATCGACTTTAGGACTTGACTTTGGGGTTCAAATATTCGAAAATCTATTTATGCTTTGTATTTGTTTTTTTTTTGGTATCAATGCTTTGAATTTATGCTAAACACTAAATGTGTTTTATTACTTTCTTGTAACACCAAATTTAATAAATAATAGTTTTTGATTACAACATATATAAACTGAAAATGTCAATTTTAGTATAGGTGACTGTAAAATCGAGATGTTTATTGGCTCCTAAGGTAAGATCCAGAAAAAATACGATCAAATGTATGATTTTCGAAAAAAATATATGCAATGAATGTTCAATATCTACCTTGTTCGATTCTCAAGTATAATTCAATTTGACAAAAAAACTAAAAAGTATCCTAGTATGTGTTTAACTGATAGATTATCCGAAAAGACAAATTAGAGATAACAACGAAACGAGTTTAAGACATGTTAACAAATTCTTTTCTCCTTCAAACATTAAGCGCATATTATTTATGGAGATTTTTGCCTCTATAGGACAGAACAGGACGGATTCAGTTATTATCGCCCCTTACCCCATCAAATCAGGGGCACTGAATCCGTACCGGGCATAAGAATTTTTCGTCACCCCTCTCGCTGAAGGTCTTAAGAATAAGGTAATGTCACCCTCGGGGCCATACACGTGCAACCCACATGACGGACACACGAGACCCATTTTCGTCTCGTGATGCATCCCTTCCAAATCCGTGTCATGCACAATCTATCACAATCTATCACGGAGGAAATAACAATGGGGTCAAACGCGCGACGTATTTTGAGATTTTGTTCCTGCTTCGATCAGATCGGAGATATCAGCTCTTCCCCGGACACTAAACATTTTACTCATTAAGAATGGGCAAAAATAAGTACATTGGTCATTGACATTACATGGAAGTAACTTTGATAAGAAAAGCATAATCATAGGCCGTTTCTTCGCATTGTGCGTACCGACCACCTTCGCCAAAGTGTCCTCCGGACATGTTTGTCTTCAAAATGACCGCACGTGAGCATGCAGGGCACGTGATGTCCCGAACCTTGGCCACCCATTTCGCCGCTTCCCACACTCCAACCCTGAGAAAAAAGTAAGTCCAAAACTCAGCCGACCAAAATATTTATAGCAGTGTTTCAAAAAACCTCGGGCGCTAGTGATCAGACAAGGTTTTCGGATTAATCAGATTTATATTTCTATAAAATGAATTATCATACATACACAATCAAAATATGGATTGTATGTATATATATATAATAAATATTATTCTTCAAAAACATATATAAGATATAGAAACATAAATATTCTAATAATTGCCACAATCATATCCATTGTTTCAAAAATTTCAAAAATGTCACAAGGTTAGAGTCTATGGGATTGATTGGAGACTAATCAATAATCAATCAGAATAATGAACTAATCAAGGATTAATCAGGTCTTAACTAATTGGAGATTTTTAGAACACTATTCACAACCTTAAAAAAAGTCCATATTAGTATATATAATTTTACTTGGTATTTTTTAGATCAAATTAAAAAAATCATCTAGACTCGCCTAGCCGACTTGCGATTATATGAAATCAGGTCGAGTCTTAAAAATCACTGCCTAGACGGCCGCCTGGGCCAATTTTTAAAACATCGATTTATGTACCTTGAATCAAGAAATGAGGCTGTGAGGAGAACCGAAGGGAAGCAAGTTCGCTGAGGAATGTTGTCGTAAGGCGAATAGCTCCTTATGTACTCGAATTGCGCTTGCACCTGCGGGTTCCCGAACTCCTCGTAGTCGAGTTTGGTCAGAGGCAAATCGGGATCCAACAATGTGTTGCATACATCAAGAAACGGTACCTGAAGATATCATGCCGCTATATTTTATATTGGATACAAAATATATAGTACATTAAATATTAAATGATCCGGCTTGCTTGATTCGGTTCGTCTAGTTGCATTATAAATATTTGTTAAAAGTTAAAAATTATATTAATAAAGATATATAATTAACTAAATACTAACCAAGGCGGTTCGCGAACCTTGAGTTCGAGTTCAATTATAGTGAGCACGAACAGAATATTTAATGAATCAAGCTCGAGCGGCTTGTTAAAAGCTCCACTCATTTACAGCACTAGTTATACGTGCTCCTTGCAATTGAAGAAATTATATGTAAGCTCTATGGACAAATATGTATGGATTCTTTCAATAAACCGATTAGTCCCCATAAATCTTCTTTGCCTGATTAGTGCCTGGCGTGTTTTAAAAGACTCGATAAATAAGAAGCATTGTAAATGAAGCTACAAAATGAAGTTTCGGTTTCGGTTTCATTCAAAACTAAAGCTTCCTATAGTTCGGAACTCCCTTACCGAAACCATAATTCGGGAAAGTTCAAGATTGCTAACTACTACATATAATTCTACGACGTTTCTTCATCAACCTTTCAATTGCACACAACCGATAATTATTCTAAATGCTTAACCTGAATATATAATCCCCGAAACAAGAAGGAACAAAATCGAGCATTGATATAAATAAACGTACCTTCAATATAGCAGCGTGAAACAAACTAGGATACATGTTCATCACTGCACCAACGAGAAGACCTCCGGCACTACTTCCGATCGCGCAAAGACGGTCTTCTTGAACATATCTCTCGTCGACCAAAAATCGACTACACGATGCAAAGTCGTGCATAGAGTTTTGTTTCTGCATCCCGCTCCCGGATTTATGCCACGAAGAGTCGCTCCCACCGCCCCTTTGGAGAAAAAAAAATACATAATCTATAATTAATATAATGGTAAATTGAAAAAAGTAGCAGTGAACTTAACATTTTTTAAAAATGGGTAAGTTTTCCAAAAATGTCGGAAATGACCTTCAAGTTAATTTAAAATAATTTTTTCCCAACTAGAGCTTGCCTATTTTCTCTTCTCCAAAAGCCGAACATTGGTCTTACTCCCCCTTTTCATCGTCGTGTTATCAAGACACGGGCCGGTGATATTTGGTCGAAGAAGAGGAAAACCGACGAGCTTAAATATGAAAAAATTAATTTCAAGGGTACTCTGTCATTTTTGGAAAAAATACACGTTTTGCAAAAAAATGGCAAGATCACAACTACTTTTTGCAATAAAAAAAGTTCACTGCCACTTTTTGCAAAAATTGAATAGTTCACTGGTACATTTTGCAATTTTCCCTTAATATAATTCTGCAACTTGTGAGTTCTAACCTCATGTCGGCAAACGCCACAACCCAACCACGATCGAGTAGGCTCAGGCGGTCTGCAGACCAGCTTTTGTCCAGAACTTCCCCGTACGCTCCATACCCGTGTAAGAGCCCCGGAGAGAAACCCTTTTTCCATGCTTCTCGGGAATACAAGATCGTGAGAGGAACACTTACTCCATCGTGAGAAACTACTTCCTTCATCTCACAACAATACTTATCAGAGAAGTCGCTCACTTCACTAATCTCGACTTGTTCATCGTTGATGTTGCCAAGAACATCCCTCACCTCCTCCTGCTTGAGTATGACGAGTGTCCTTTTTGTCATATCATATTCAACAATTAAATCCGGCATCTGAAATCGAAACACAAAAACCAAACATTTTTCCGGTGAATATAGCAAAGAGAGAAGAATTAAAGAGTCGTAATGCTGAAACGCATATATACACACACATAAATGTACATTACCACTGGAGACGAAAGCACAGCTCGGAACGTAGAGTTCATGTAGTCGTGATTGGAACCTGGAACGATGTCACATGAACTCGAGGGCAGTGGAAAATACCATGGATTGAGATTCTCTAACTCCACATTACGCTGCCAAGAACAATTTGAAAAGAAAATGTACAATTCATATGAAAAATATAACAAGAAAATACTGACCTATGATAGCTCTTCTAATCAAAAGAGAAGAAATTATAACACGAATACCTTAGAGCTGAAATTGATGGGCAAATCAATGGAACATAACATAGGAACGCCCCTTTTATTGAGAAACAACACCAAGTGTCCGTTAAAAATGTCCATATCTTGTATGCTAGTTTCTTCACCAGGGAGGATAGTACTCTAAAAGAGAAAATTAACTATTCAGAAAAAATGCAACATCATAAACGTTAAATTTCCTAGGGAAAATGGCAAGAAAGTGCCCTATAGTATGACATTTTTGCAAGAATGTGCCGTGTTGTTTGTTAATGGCAAAAATGTGCTCTGAACTTTACATATTTGTGCAAAATGTGTATATTTTTATAAAAATGATAAAATTGCCCTTGAAATTCAAAATTATATATTTTTGAAATAAATACTTTTAAAAGTTTTTATATTTTTATCTTCTAACAAAAACTTGTATAATCAAATTTTTTAGTTAATTTTTTTTTATAATTATGTTATGGAAATCTTTATTTTTAATTTCAGGGGCAATTTCATCATTTTTTTTAATAAAAATACACCTATTTTGAACAAAAGTACAAAGTTCATAGCACCTTTTAGACATCAACAAACAACACAACACCTTCTTGCAAAAACGTCATACTATAGGGCACTTTTTTTTACCATATTCCTAAATTTCTGTTTAGCATAAGAATAGATATGAACAAATAATACTCACTTCCCAATTATCCGAATTTATCTCTTGAATTCGAGATGTAACCAAATAATAGTCTTCACCAGACCACTTCGTATTTCCGGGTAAAGGCACATTTGTGAGAATGTAGAATAAACCGTCGTGATGCTCTAAAAAATACTGCACACCCGAAACTCGCTTTCTTATTCTCTGCAGACCGCCTAACGGATTGGTTGCATCGATTAAGTACACCTGCAATTTGATCAATAGAATCGCGTCAACCGAAGAAAAAAAAACGGGTTTGCTTTGCTATAAATAGTTGAAAATGCAAAAAAAGAGAAAAAAGAAATCGCTAAGTTCTTTCCTCAGATGAAGTTCTCGAATTGGAATTGACAGTAACGAATTTCCCATCTTTAGTGCTCGTGATGTCCACGCAGAAGCTAGAGTCGCTTTCGGTGAAGACCTGCACATCGCTGCTATTGGAGCCTAATTTCTTGCACATGACTCTGAGGTTAAAAGAAATCGGTAAGAAAATATTTTAAAAACCCATTTGGGGAAGCTCTGGTCGAGAAAGAGAGGACTTGCCTGTGAGGACGTTGATTGTCGTCTGATAATGTGTAGAACAAAGAACCGTCTTGAGCCCATGCCAAGTTGACGATCCCGTCTACTTGTGAATCCGGAAGGACACGCCCGTCTCCAAGGTCCTTGACTTGAAGCGTGAAGCACTCGCTACCCAAAGTGTCGAGCGTGTAGGCGAGGAAGTTGTGATCCGGAGAAACACGACATGTTCCTACGTGCACGTAACCTAGAGAGGAAATACAAGAATGAAAAATGTTGATACAAAGCGGCAAAACAATTCTTGAAAATAAAGTGACGGGTGAGGAACTTGCCGTGTTGTTCTGCGATTTCGTTCCAGTTGAGCAAAACCTCCTCCCTTCCGAGACCTCCCTTGATATATGTGAGAAAATTCTTCACCGGGCCATTTTTGCCGGTTGCCAACCTCCGGCAAAGAACGGGATATTCCTTCTTCTCCGGGATGCATTGATAGTATAACCTGTTAAAGAATATGAGTGTATCAAGTCTAAGTCAACATTCAAAACCACATAAACCAAGAATCACCAAATTAATATGCAGAAAAAACTACAAACTAAAGATCAAATACATACAAAATTCTTAATGCACCATAAAGCATTAAAACAGTGTTGATCAAAGGACCCATGTATACATATAAATGATAAACCAAAAGGGTCTTCAGAAAAACAGAAAATTAGCTCAAAACAAGAAATTGGTAGGAGAGACTGAACAAACCAAGGTCAGGAAATGTGTAAGAAAACACGATTTCTTGGAAAATATTTCAACTTTTTGGAAAGAAACCAGTCACCGGTGGCAATGATATTAACGAGTGTACCAAATCCAAGTCAAAACTACATGAGTGAAACCCACACTCTCCAAAACCTACAATGCAGTATAAAGCACCAAAAACACATCTTTTTACCTCAAACACATTGCTAACACATAACTCCCCTCTAAAAATATAAATGATGAACAAAATGGCACTTACAAAAACCCAAAAATCAGCTTAAAACATGAAATGGGTAAGAGAGATACAAAACAAACTAAGGTTCCTAGCGCTCGATGGGTAACAAACATGAATTCTTAGTAAACCCTTTCAACTTTTTTGAAAGAAACCAAACCATTTGGTAGCATACCAGAAGATATAACAACATTAACACAACCTAACTGACAAACAAAAGGTCCCAAATATTAGGTTCAAAGTCCAAACTTGCACAAAAATAAAACTCATATCCAAAACCTACAGTGCAGCATAAAGCACCAAAATCACATCTTTTCACCTCACACACATTGTTAATACAACGGAACCCATCTAAAAATACAGATGATGAACAAAAGGGTACTTATAAAAAAACCCAAAATCAGCTAAAAATAAGAAATCAGTAAGAGAGAAACGAACAAAAGATACATACGAAAATATACAACAACATTACCACAACCTCAATGATAACAAAAGGTCCCAAAAATTAGACTCAAAGTTCAAACTTGCACCAAAATCACATCTTTTCACATCAAACACATAGCTAATACAGAAACCCCTCTACAAACAATGATAAACAAAAGGGTACTTACAGAAAAACCGGAATCAGCTGAAAACAAGGAATGGATAATTTCAAAGTCCAGACTTGCACAAAACCAAATTTCAAATTCATAACCCACAATGCAGCATAAAGCACCCAAATCACATCTTTTGACCTCAAACACATTGCTAACACATAACCCACCTAAAATGCAAATGACGAACAAAAGGGTCCACGCAAAAAAAAAAACCCAAAATCAGCTTAAAACAAGAAATGGGCAATTTCAAAGTACAAACTTGCACAAAAATAAAGCTCAAATCCAAAACCAACAATGCAGCATAACGCACCAACATCACACCTTTTCACCTCAAACACATTGCCAACACAGAACCCATCTAAAAATACAAATGATAAACAAAAGGGTACTTACAAAAAACTCAAAATCAGCTCAAAACAAGAAATGGGTAATTTCAATGTCCATACTTGCACGAACATAAAATTCAAATCCAAAATTCACACAATGCAGCATAAATGCAGCATAAAGCAAAAGGCACCAAAATCTTATATTTTTACCTCAACCACATTGCCAACACATACCCAATTTCAGCCAAAAACAATTAATGGGCATGACAGAATTGAACAAACCAAGGTCCCCATCGCTCGGGAGGAGTCGAAACCGATCCGGGCATGCGACCCTTCATCTCCGATAAGAGAGTCCGCTGCAAGTTCTGGGTATCGGCCATGAAAGCTCGGGCGTACGAGTTCTCGCAGTCGAGGTAGTGAGTGAAATCAGGATCGCCGGTGTTGAGCATCCAATGGTACGGGTCTTGCCACGTCTTGCCATGAACGGAGACCGAGAAAGGTCGTTTCTTTGCGAGTGGAGGAGCTTCAAGGGTCGGCGAGAAGGGAAGGTCTCTGCAACAATAGGGCTGGGAGTGGGAGGAGAAGGAGGAGGAGGCTATGGTGGGAATTAAGTGGAGAGTGAGGGGCAAAATGGTCACTTTCTGTGACCACAACTTGGATTTCAGGAGGGAAGCCACAATGGCCATGGTTGGTGTTGTGGTGGTGATTTGGTGGAGAGTGAAGAGAGGCTTTGTCACTACTCACTTGGCCTTAGGGTTAGGCATGGTTATGAAACCAGACCAAACCGGACATTCCGGTTCTCCTATTTTTGAGATCATACTCGGAACCATTGCATGAGTAATCGGTTTGGTTTTGTCACTTTAATCTCGGTTCTCTAATTTGGTCTTCGGTTCTACTTGATTGGAATCAATTGGTTTTCGGTTTTCAATTCAAACTCAATTTACATGCTGAATTAGATGAAAGTGAGACTAAAATGTATGTTGAAAACATATTGTTATTTTTTGAATAACAATAATCTATAACCTAATCTCTAGCCTAACAATCATCTCCCGCCCTCCAGCTGCTGACAGACTTCGCCCCAACTTCGACAGCCTCCCTTCCGGCCGCTATCAACCGCTACAGTTCCTACCAGAGGTGTTTTGCCTCGCCTCCCGAGCACTCTCCTAACCCGTGTCTTACATGACTCGCCTATTTGATCTTGACCTCAGTTTCAACCATCTTGCATGATATTCGTCGTTCTTGTGTTTCGCTAGTAACAACAGTCTGTCGAGCAATCACTTCCGCGAAAAACTATAGTTTCGTTTTTCAAAAAACACTAAACCACATGTACTTATTCCTAATTTTCTCTCCGGCAACATTAATAACTTCATCTCCGATTTGACCAAGCTCATAATCGTGGAGTTTTGTGGTAAACATTTCAGCGTCATAATCCCTGAAGGGATCGGGAAGCTAACGAATATAGAGCATTTGAGCCTCTATGTCAACAACCTCACATATACGAAATTTAGATTTGAACTCTGTTTACGATTATCTCGCCAGAGCCCAACACTATTCTCCTCGTCGATCTCCTCCGCCTGATTCCCTCACTGTTCTCCTTCTATGAGATATCACATGCACAGTTTTTTTCTTTCTTAATTATTAATTATTTAATTTTGAAAAGATCATTATGTCCTTCAAATGCATAATTGTCATTTTACATTAAATTAAAATTTGATTTTTTTTCTAATTTTGGATTAGGGGTATTTTTGTCATTTATAAAATACTAACGGAATATGCAAAAACTTTGACGGAGTGTAATAAAGTGAAAATGAATAGTTAGAGCACCGCACATGTTAAAAAGAAAATTAGTTGTAGTAAAGTGAAAATCGTTGAAACTTAGGTATATTAAAGTGACATTTTCTCAATTTAAATTGTTAACTTAAAGGATGAAATTTACTCACCTTATAAGCAATACTTATCTCTAACTAGGCTCTCTACCATAGTTAAAAAGCTATTGTAGGGAGCTCCCCACATTATTTATTTATTCCACTTTATTTTACTTACTCTTCCTTAAGGAAATTTTTGTTATAAAAAAGTATGAAATATTATTAAAATAATATATAAAGCTTAAATATACAGAGCATGAAAAATGACTTTATACCCAGATTCCAATACAAATAACTTGGAGTGGGGAAATATAATAATAATATATAAATAATTTATACAAATATATGTTGAAATAATTAATTAAAATATAATTAATCATATATATGAAAAATTATATAAATAAATAAATAATTGTATATAAATAAATAATTATTCATATAAATAATTATTTATAATTAAATATTGAAATAATTAATTGTTCATATAATTATATATGAATAATTTAATTATATACAATTATATTTTGAAATAATTAATTATATATAATATAGATTTCATTTATGGAGTATAATTGGTATATATTGTATCTATATATATCTCTTATATATATTCTCATATTTATAGATGAATTTTGAATTACTTTTCGGATCAACAATTGATACTGATGAACAATTATCACTAGGGCCTTTATAATAATGTAATTTATCAAAAAAATTATAATATAATTTGTGTTATATTAATACATTTTGTTTTGATTTATATATGAATAATAATTGAAATATTTAATTATACATAAATAGTGTTGTTTAATTAAATAATATACATATGAAACCCTCTTTAAAAAATAAGTACACATAGAGAGTAGACTTGTTGTTGTAACAACTCAAAAACTGACGTGAAACCCCTTGTTAAGGATAGCCTAAGTGGAGTGGGTGGACATGCCAAATATTAAAATTTAACCTTGAAATGGGGGGTTGGGTTGGTCTCCTAATTAATAATCATTGCCCACCTAATATTGTATAAAATATGGATGATTTGAGATATTGAAGATTTGGTTGTCTCTGCCTCAGTACGTAGCTCCAATAATGGGTTTATAAAAAATGGCATATATATTGGCAATATGACAAGTTTAAATTAACCCACAAAAAGGCCACCATGACAACCCCTCCGGCCACCACCGTGACACCCCCTCCGGCGGTTGAAGAGGACGTTGTGAGCGGCGACAAGACCGAGTGTTGCTCTCAACCCTGCCGAGAGAGAGCGGTTGGGCTCCTGGTTTCCACCTAGGATCCTCCAAGGTGACGTCGCTTGCCAAAAGCCCTTCCAAGCTCGAGATTCGGACGCCATCCTGGTGACTGAGTTAATTGAAACATAAATAATGTATTTTTTTTTACCAGCTTGAGCGTGATTTAGTGCTTGACACTGCCATGACAGTGTACTGAGCTGTGACACTATCATCATCCATTACGTACACTTAAAATAGAAAATTTAAAGACCCGCACTGCTATAATAGTGCAATGTACCTTCTGACTTAACCTTGGCAAAGGTTCGAGGGTGAGCAGGAGCCTCGTGAGGAGGCTCTAATTATGCTGCATCTAATTATTCTATTAAATTCGTTTTTCTCCCAACACTATCCCACCCACCCCCTCCCCCAAAACAAGGCATGACAAGGCTCGAATACTGGCCGAGGCCAGGAACCAGGCTACTTGAACCACCATGTCAGGGCCATCCTCATCGTTGGTTGGAATTTGCTCGTTTCCAGTTTCAATAATACATCCTTTTGGTGTGATAAGAGAAGTAATTGATTCTCTTATTGGACCAACGATTGAAAATGAAGTAAGCATTATTTCAATCTCAACCACTCAAAAGCAAATCATTATTTTATTACATATGATGTGTTATGTGATTTCCTTTTGTGAAAATTATGTACCTAAATCTCGCGATTTGATTCGATCT